>JADGKE010006581.1:0-10851 GCA_026954515.1 Cladochytrium tenue
TTGCTGGCGGAGCGGGAAGAGGACAAGGTCGGCGGAACATCGCGGTCAACCGAGCTGGAGCGCTGCGGCGGCAGAGTAACAGTCAGGCTGCCGGACACTTGGATGTCGAGGTGCTTGAGGGCTATGCCATGGAGACGCTCACTTGGGACGCCGCTAGGTGCCCGGAGTAGAAGGTAGAAGTGGAGGAGCTCGTCTGCGAGTTGCCATCGTCGCCAAGGTGGTAATCGAAGTCACACAGCAGGGGATGAGAAAGAGCAGTATAGACCAGCATGCACACCAGCAACGTACCAAACAGTACATACTGCCGCTCAGGCGCGCCTGCGACCTCGGACGGGACCAAGGAGTCTGATGCCGGGACCACGATTGCGAAGTCCCAGCTCGTGAAGTCGTCCATGATGTGTTCCACAATCAATATATAATTCAGATTGCATGGTAGCATAGACCATGTCGAGTCACCTTCCCAACTCCCAGCATTGGCAAAACAAGAGAAAGCTCAATATGCGCTCCGAGTCCTTCTCGCTGCTTTTGGCAGATTGAAGCTTCAAGAATCCGGACAACAGAATCAATGAAAGCCGAGGTGGGGATGAATCTCAGACCATGGCAAAGAATCCTTTATCCAACACTGAATACGATATATAATAATTCACTTCAAATGTTTAGAAACCGTAGGTATAAAAGTAAATAAACTTCACTTGATGAAGTTAATTACTCTGATATAGGTCCGCGCCTTGCTTTCTGCTGCTCTTCCTTAAAGTTCAAGGGGCAGACAAAGTTTCCCAAAAATTGCACAAAACGCTTCTTCATTGGCTGAATCCCAAACCACTTCGCTCCGTCAGCTCCATACAATTCGAACAGCAGCCTGATGAGCCTCTCTGCGTCCATTTGTGTGGTTTCAAACTTTAATAAATGGATGAGAGGATGAAATATCGCCCTTCAGTTACAACCACCAGGAAAAGATCATGTCACTCTGTTAGAGATGATCTCCCTTAAAATATCTGTCAACAAGGAATCCTGTGACAGCAGAAGTCTCTGTCGAAAGAAATTCGGTAACTTAGTTCTCCCAGAAATGCGCGCAGGTTCTAAGCCCATTGTAAAGGATCGGTCCACTACGCTGTCGGGTCTATATCCATTTCGGCTCTAACTTTGGCAGCTTCCTCAACCCGTCCAAACACAAATAGCATAACAAATGATGCATTTAAAATGCAAGTCGAATGTATTATGATAGTAAAATAAAAGATCAATAAACCAAGGCTGTTCACTTTGATCTCGTAGGCGAAAACCGTCGATCAAGCGCGCGAGGCTTTTCGGGCTTGATGTCATGAAAAAGCCAGTCTCGGGTAAAAAACCACGCCTCCGCTAGAACAACAACTGCAGAAGCCCCAAGGCCGTATAGTGTTCGCTATGTGCGTAGGAGCAGAAGTTTCATACAAGAGAAAGTAGAGACTGGTTAAAACGCTGCGCTATTGACCTGGATATTAGTCTTACCATTCCAACATCGAATGAAAGAGAATGACCAAAGTAAAAAACAGCAACAAAAACAGATATAGCCGAGAGGAGCACATTGAAGAGCGAAGTGAACAGGCTGAATGCGACTTTGGCGTTTTCCCGCTCCTCGCGAATGGAGCGTGCCAGAGAAGGCTTCAGTGACGTGGCTACGTTGCTCGTCATTCTTGTATACTCGCGATTTTCTGCCTCGATCCGACAAGCATCCAAGATCTTGACCAATTCAGGACTCTGGGAAAAAAAGAGCATCAATTAATGGTCAAACGAACAACCGATGGCCACTGCGTTACCTTCACTCGCGGCTTCGGGGATTGGAAAATCATACGCGATCCAGCTGCAAGACTTTGAAAGGAATATAGGTCTGGAGATGGCCATTTATGATTACCTTCTCATTCCGCAATGATATCCCAACCTGCCTTTTTGATCAGGATGAACATCACAGAGAAACACAGAAAGCTCCAAGAGCACTCGATGTGAGATAGTCTCAAGCTTCACATCCGAGGATGTAGACTCGCTCTCAAAGCGGCGTTTGAAAACCTCGGGGCCAGCGGCATCTTTGGAGGGAGGGTCGCCGGTGCGGGCAATCGCGGGATCAGGAGGGGCGCTCCCTGGATCGCCCTCTTTCTTCATCATTCTGGCAGCGGCGGCACAGGCGGAGCGTAGTTCGAGAGAGCATGTCTTCAAGGTGGTGGATGCCGCAGTGGCAGTGGCAGCAGTAGCAGCAGCAGCAGCAGCGTTTGAGGGGGTGCCGGGCGAGGGCGGAGGCGGCAGCGCACATTTGGCGTCGACGAGGGCAGCCAGGATGGCCGGGGTGGTGGCAAGCATTGGCATGTTGGACGGCAACTTTTGTCACGTGGTTTGACCGAACAGTGCGGACAGGGGCTGCTTTACAGCTGGCCATGGACTCGGCCGTCACCGCCGTCGCCGCTGCGGGCCCACGCACTGCCAGGCACACTCGTCCTCAGCTGGCAACAACTGCGCCGGGAAGGCCGCAGCAGGAGGCACGCACTTCGGCTGTTCCGAGGCGCATTAAGTCTGCCTCCACTCTGAAGGACTCGGTCGCGGCCTCGGCCAACTCCTCTGAAGAACTGGGGACAGGCGCGTTCGGCGCCGTAAAGAAGGTCGCAAAGTCCGCATCCTTATCCCGGCCACGATCGCTCGTGAAGAAGGATGCACGACCACCATCTCGGCTTGCCCAGCCAGTGGACGACGCAAAAGATGAAGCGCGGCTTCTTTCGGACTTGGGGGACCCCACCAAGTACACTGAAGGCTTACTGGAACGGCTCAGAAATGTTTTGCGGGTCGTATCCGTTGAAGTTGAGCCCGACCACGCCTCATTTACGTCAAAGGCGTTGACGCAGGTTGCAAAAACGGTCGATCTATTGGCAGGAGCTGCGAAGGAGAAGCAACCCCAAACTGCAGATAAACGTGTGCAAACTGTGGATAAACACGCGCAGCCTGGAGATAAGACTGCCTACCCATCGACGCGAAGGCTCGCTCCCGGTCGGACGTCGAAGTTTTCCGCTCCGATTCTTGCGCAGGCTGTGGCCTTGTGTATCAATCCAGAGATTGCGTTTCTTAGAGGATTCGCTTTGGAAAAGGTTGCATCCAATGTCGCGACAAGGCTTATTGACTTCGGGGAGGTGAGTTAGTTTCTTTACCTTCTCAGGCATGTTAAACCTTTTTTTAGCCTTCTGCAGCGTTCACTGTGCTTGAAGCCGTTCACCGCTCCCTTTGCCGGAATAATCTGGAAAACAGGTTCTTTGAGCCGCAACGAACAGAAAATATTTTTCTACTATTCGAATATCAAGCTCCATCATCATTAGCACCAGTTCCCGCAGCGTTGATTTGCGTATTTTTGCTTAATGTGCTCAAGTGTACGGTTTTGATTCACAAAGACGTTATTTGGGAGGTATGTAAGCTGATGTATTTCCTCCTGAACACTTACGCGGCGTAGTCTATTTATGACGCACTCCACAAACCAAATGCCCTTTTCGATTGGTTTGCCGAACTAAAGAAGGAAGACGAAAATATGAGCAACCGGTTGTTTGAAATTTGCTTCCGCTTTTTACATAAGCTATACCCTGAATCCAGTACGTTCTCTCTATGTTTATGGAACCTTATGCTTTGAAGCCCAGATTTCTGTTTTCACTCAGGCCTTGATTCTTGAGACGTTTGTTTATACTCCACTATTTAACGTTGAGCTATTTCTCGGCCTTTCGCATCGGTATCTGACTGATGATTCCAGAGGTATGAAGGTCATGGTGGATATGACTGACCTAGAAAAGATTTTTCAGGAAATTTTTTCCTGAAGATCTCAAGTTGGGCTGTTGAAGAGCTTGTAAAAGACTCTCCAACACTTTCTTGCATTCCTTTAGTGGATAGGCTTCTTCGTATATATAAGAAGGTATTCGTAACACACCTCTTTTCGATTTTTCTAAAAACCGTTTAAGCACGGATTAAACGTGGCTGACTCCTCCCTAATGCGACTCGTAGACTACCTAATTAA
The DNA here is from genome assembly GCA_026954515.1 of Cladochytrium tenue. Taxonomy (NCBI): domain Eukaryota; kingdom Fungi; phylum Chytridiomycota; class Chytridiomycetes; order Cladochytriales; family Cladochytriaceae; genus Cladochytrium; species Cladochytrium tenue. The sequence goes on from JADGKE010006581.1 coordinate 4,013, forward strand.
GCAGAATGACATAAGCTTGGAGGATAATGTCAATAGATGGTTTCTTTGCCTCTTGGTGATCTCCGAGTATGACTGTCAACGCGGAAGCTACTCAAAATTGATCCCGGTCGTCCTAAATGGGCTATCGAAGGCGCTGAAGGAGTCGAAACAGTGCTGCGCAACAGCGAGCTCACTTCGCCTTGTGCATTTGAATATTGAAGCAATGAAAAGATTGCAAGAAATTCACTCGACATCACTACCAGATGTATCTGCTGCATTTCGTTCTACAGCCATAAAATCCACCGCAGCTATTTTCAGATGGCTCTCTTCCTTACAGGTAGTGTTCATGCGCAAAATACTGGATCTAATAAACAAGATTGAGCAACTCGATGAGAAGAGTCTCAGCACAGTTCGCGGTCTGTGTGCACTTGCGGCAGGGCTCTTACTACGCCTCAAACCAGACCAAGATCCTACCGACAACCAGCTACACTTCGAAACCCTTCGGTTCAGTGTAGACGTTTGCCTCCGATATGGAGCTTTTACATGTGTTAAGTCAATCGCACTCTCAGTGTATTCCAATGCATGTGCAGCTGCAAAGGAAAGCAGCATACATCAGGGGAAACCCCTATTCTATTTTGCGTTGGATTCCATGGAGCGGTATTCAGCAGTTGAGGGAGACGCAAGTGAAAATGCCAAGTTGCTTTCAAAAATCTCTGAAACGTTCTGTGAATATTTTGTTTCGTCGGGTATGCGCGAGGTAAAAGCACTGTGTTTTTATGACAAACTAATGCACCTGTAGGAAGCCGCGCAGTTGTGCGCAAGAACTATATGGACTTTATATGAGGACCCTTGCAAACATCATGCCATACGATTGCTGAAACGCTACATATCCATTGCGGAGGGTGCTAATGTGACGTCTGTAGTAGAAACTCTTCGGAGTAATGAAAAACTTGAAACTTCCATTAGTTCTGAAATGGAAAATGCCCGCCCGATGCTTCGCAGGAAAGAGTTTAGTTTGTCAGAAGATGAAGTGAAAGTTAGGCTTGCCACAAAACAAGGAAGCACATCCATCTCTTGTCTGCTGGATGGATTGATCGCGTCTGCAAAGGAGGAATCAGATACCCCTTTTACCATTAGGTATATTCACCGTCCTTTATGGAAACTAATATTTGTAGATTCCTTTTATTGAAAGCAAAAACCTTGCAGTTCGAACACCATAATGTGCCAGGAGACGTGGCGTCATTATGCTCAGAAGCATTGAGTATATATGACAGCTGCCTTAGCGATGAGGCTCTAGAACTTGGTGACGCGCCTGCTCAGTGCCATATGCTCCTGGGTATTTCTCAATCCGAGACCGCAAGCCAGCCCATTCGCCACTTAGATCGCGCGGTAACAATTTGGCAAGACATTTTGCGTGATATTGCCCCTTATCCATCAGGTACGGAGTGGGGTTCTATTGAAATCAGAGAAACCTGAACCTTCACTGTAGATTCTGACGAAGCCTCAAAAACTCTTGCCCTCCAAAAACTACAAAACATTGATGAAACTAGAGCGAGCTTGTGTAGGTCGAAAATATTTCATCTTCTACCTGCTAATCGACATCGGGACAGGTTTTCTGGCGTCTTACTTTGAAGTTATGGATCAGCCGGTTTCAAGTGCATCCTGCAATTCGCTTCTTCTTAAGATATTGACTCTAACTGCCCCCCAAATGGATTCCCCAGTTGATGGTAAACCTCTTAACTGCAATTAATGCTAAATTGGCCTCGAGATGCCGTCTGCCTTTTGTCCAGTATTGCGATGAATTTCGTGTCGGCAGGATTTGCTGGAAAAGCTGGAGAGGTTTTCGTTCGTCTGAAGAAACTCGTGGGACGGAACAGCGACTGTATACAAGATAACTCCCGCCTCCAATTTGAACTGTCTTATGCCTGGTATTTGACGGAAATCGGTAATCTTGGGAAAAGGTAATATATCTTGTTGTCATTAAATATATGCTCACTCTGAGGAAGCATATCAACCTTCCCTGTCAGTGAAGTGTTCCGGCGGTGTCGGAATCCCTTAATTACATTACTTCCATTTGCTTACCTCGTAAAATCGAAGATGGACGCAAAGAAGGTTGGTTGTTTTTGGACGACCAGCAAGTTAAATTACACAGAGCTCACTGGCTGCAGCTGTATCAGCTGTTGGAATTGCGATAAAGCTGCTTGGAAAAATTGGTACTTCTCGGTTTGGTCGAATTGATACTGCCTCTCTGGAATGGAGAATTATACAAGTAAGTGTAGTGGCAATTGGTTGATGCTAATTTTATCTTACAGCTAAATCTAACTTGCTATTTGTGGTTAAGCATTTTGCTTATGCGTCGCGGATCCGTCGGGGAAGCAGAGTACTATTTAAAGGCCGGAATGAATATTGCCGAGTCATGCGGCTCGAAGCCTTTTATGCTTCTATTTTCTGCCACTTTGGCTGATATGAACCTGCGACGGAAGAAAGATCTTGACACTGACACCCTTAAAACAGAGGATTTAATGAACTCGAAGGTTTGATTTTGGATGCAGTCTAAAATCTCACCAAAAAAAGGGGCTTGCAATTCCCGATGCTACAAGCTTATACTTGCTCGAGGGTGACTTGTTAATGAGCGAGAAAAGATTCGAGGAAGCCCTTTTGGCTTACTTTAACGCAGAGTCTATTGTGGACACAGCTATGACAGCAACACACGAAGACGCGGAAGAAAATTCTGCTGTATCTGCATGGTTTGTACCGTTGGTCAAATATGCCAGTTCATCAAATTTTTAGGAGATCCCCGAATGGGAAGAACCCAGGGATTTACCATAAAAGAGATTCTTGTCTAGCAGCAGGTAAGAATCAAATAGCTTCGGTTCGAAAAATCCAGACTAATGTTCGCAGAGACGGAATTGCAGCACCTGGCACTGATACCCATGAAGGCAAAGACTACTGCTCGGATAGGTAAATCGAAAAAGGAAAATCTCGCCCACTTTTCTTACCAGCACCACAGGAACTGTTTTGATAAGGCTCGGAAAAGCTACCGACGCGGAAAATAAACTGTTAGACCTTGAATCACGAATGCCATTGGCCCTCCGAGAGGTTCTAATTTGCTTTCATGTATTGACACTTAGACTTTTGTCTGTAAAGGTCGAGTACACAATGGCACTATTTCGGGTCAAAAGAGAAAGATTTTTGGAGAGCCTCAGCGGAAATTCGCTCTTCGAGATTTTCCCTGATTGCGGTATTGAGGATAGACTTTTGCATGTCAAGCTCATGTTGCTTCAGTGTTATCGCTCCCTTGGTCGGCACCCCCAAGGACACAATCGCGCCCACGAAAGAAGACGGCAGCTGAACAGAATCCACAAAAGCTGATTGATGAACTTTCTGACTTTGCGCGTCTATCGTTAGATAGTTCGAAACAGGGCTGTTCGTCACAACCAATGCACGATATGGCGCTAGGTGCCTCCACCATATCGTTCATGTCGGCTGTGCTTACGGGAGGGATCAGCTCGAAAGCAGCCGAGTCCCTTGCAGTTGAAATGTCACTGGATATGGGTAGGAATCTCCCACCTTCAACGCAACTAACCCATATAGAACGCGCCAATGGTTTGACATCAAAAAATGAGTTCCTATCTGCTCAATACGAGCTGACTTACGGAGGAATGAAGACCCCTGGATGGCCGTCTGTCAACGAAGCAACAGACCAGTCATCGATCATTCCACCACTATTTCTGGTCGATTCAGATAGTAATGCCGACTATGCTTCAGAAACATTGAACCACCTACTAGCCCAAATTCCTGAAAAATGGCTCGTTATTTCGATCATGGCAGATACTTCCGGCAACAACTTATATATGAGCCGATTGATTCGTGATAGAACGCCAGTGATACTCCGGTTACCAATGGAGCGCTCAACTGCTAGGGATGGAGAGACGGATGGTTTAACATACGCCAAAGTTCAAACCGAGTTTGAGTGGATTTTGCAAGAGAATGATCGCACTGCTGCAGTTGGAGCATCTCAGTCCGCAACGACTTACAGTCGAACGAAATGGTGGAAAGAGCGGACCGAACTTGATCAGCAACTTCAGTCGCTGCTGCAAAACATAGAAAGTGGCTGGCTAGGTGGCTTTAAGGTAGGAGATTATGAAAGAAAGCCTCACAAGAAAGCTTACATGATATGCAGGGAATATTCGACCTCGATACATCGATCGATGAGCACGATGACGATTTTAGACTGTTTTCCAGCACTGTCAGTAAAGTCGTGGTTGACTCACTGGCGTCAAAGCAGCGCGTCAAGCTCCCACAGCTACACCCCGATTTGTGCCGCATCATCCTTCTTCTTGGCCCAGAGCCGGATCCTTCCGATGTTGAAGATGTGCTCTACTACCTTCTTGACACAATGCAGTTTGCTGGCCACACGGTTGCCTACGATGAAATCAACATTGATTCTGTGGGTTCGGTACTTTTTTCTCGGCTTTTGCTGACCAAGATGAAAACAGATTGAGGGGCGATTGAGCGATGCGATCCGGACCTTCTATTTATCAAAGCGCGACGCGCCTCCCCAAACCGCCCCCTCGCATATTGTACTGGTCCTCGACAAGTTCGTCCAATGCCTCCCTTGGGAAAGCATCCCCTGTCTCCGATCCAAGTCGGTGTCACGGCTTCCGTCCCTTGCATTTCTGCAGGCCCGCCTCCAGCGCGGCGGCGAGGCCGCGCTCGTCGACCCAGACAGCCTTTCGTTCGTCCTAAACCCTGAGGGTGACCTTCCAAGCACCGAGGCTCAGTTTTCGAAGCTCTTGGACCGGTACATGTTTTCTCACTCCATTTCGCCGTCACGACAAATGACAATGCTAACGTATGACCAAAGCCCCTGCTGGAAAGGATTAACCGGCACAGTACCGAGCGAGGCGCAAATGGAGGAGGCGCTTACTGCCAAAGGCATCTTTCTGTGAGAACCTGCAGGCCACCGGGCCGTCGATTTAAAAAAGATGTACACCATAGATACTAACGCCATTCGGGGGTGGGCGGTTCAGATACTTTGGTCACGGCGGCGGGGAGCAGTTTGTCCGCAGCCAGAAGGTCCGGAAGCTGGAGCGGTGCGCCGTCTCGTTCCTCATGGGCTGTTCGAGCGGCCGGCTGAAGCCAGCGGGCGAGTTTGATCCGAGCGGAATTGCCTTGAGCTACGTAATTGCTGGATGGTCTGTGGAGATTTTATTTTTTCGAGGATCTCTCCCACCACTTGCTATCTGACTCGTTTTATACATCTCGTCCTTGGAACTAACTTTCACTCCATCGCCAGCCCAGCGCTCGTGGCAAATCTTTGGGACGTCACGGACAGGGACCTCGATCGGTTCAGCGCGGATGCACTGAGCAAGTGGGGACTCATCCGCAAGGAAGCGGACTCATCTGCTCCGCAGAGGCGCCACCGACGTAGTCCCACGGCTGCCGCCGCCGCCGCCACTGCCGCCGTCACCGACTCAGGCCACGAGACCAAGCCGTCGATATGCGAGGCGGTAGCCGCGGCTCGCGATGCGTGTCGCATGAAGTATCTCGTCGGCGCGGCTCCAGTCGTCTACGGCGTGCCGGTTTACCTTCGAAATCAGCCTAACGACGGGTGCAGAGGATAGAGAAGAAATTGCGCCCTGCATTTGATTCTCCCAGACAATTCGAACAGTCTTTTTTTTATTCCTTTAATGACGCTTCGCATTGGCACCTGCAATAGGTGACCTGTTCCTTCCCTCAGCCTTTTTTTTGTCATCTCAACCCCTTGTCTTTTGGATTTTTTATGCCGCTCACGTGCTTTAGTTTCGCTCTTCCCACCCAACTTTGCAACAATGCGAGTTGAATTTCGTGGTGTGTCACGCGCACTTCCACCCACCTGGGCAACCAGCGCACTCGATACCAGGGCCTTCGTTCGCTTCTACCCCACCCGCCTCGCCATCGCTCGCAATCTCTCCGTGCAGAGCTCGGCAATGTGGAACTACCCTACTCCACGTCGCGACGACACCGTCGAGACCCCTTACCCCGGCGGCGCGAAAGTCAAGGTATAAGCTCCATGATGTACACGACACCGTGGGCCTTATTGTCTGTCTCAATCCACTCGCACGCAGGACCCCTATCGAGCTTTGGAAGATCCGGATGCGGAAGTGACAAAGGAGTTTGTCCGTCAGGAGAATGAAGTCTTCCAGGGCTTTCTCAAGGACTCGCCGTTCCGCGCCAAGCTGCATGACCGACTGACCGAGCTGTTTAACTACGAACGCTTCGGTTGCCCCTTCCGGCGCGGAGCTCATTACTACTACTTCCACAACTCGGGCCTACAGCCGCAGAGCGTGCTCTACCGCAAGGCCACGCTAGATGCGCCGCCGGAGACGTTCTTCGACCCCAACACTCTGTCCGAAGATGGGACCGTCAGCCTGAGCACCTATGGGTTCACTGAGGACGGCAGCTTCTTTGCGTATGCGCTTTCCTCGGGCGGAAGTGATTGGGTGCGGATCTTTGTCAAGGATACGTCCAAAGCCGAAGGCGAGCCCATCGACGGCCCTATTGAATGGTGAGAATCTGTGACCTGGTTGACAAAAACAAAACTTACCCGCATCTTGCGTCAGGGTCAAGTTCACAAGCATTTCTTGGACTCATGACAATAAAGGCTTCTTCTACAACAAATACCCGAAGCCGGAGAAGCTTACAACCGAGGACGCCGGGAAGGAGACCGACAGCAGCAAAAACCAAATGGTATGTGCATGGCTTTCCGCCATCGTTTAATCTCACTCCGGGCTTATTTTCTTGTGCTGTTATACTCATATATCTACAACTTTAACATCTACCCCTCCCCGCCCTCCCCCAATTCTCAGGTAATGTAC
>JADGKE010006582.1:0-10823 GCA_026954515.1 Cladochytrium tenue
GTGGGGGATCGGGAAGAGACGCGTGAGCGCAGGGTTGCTTGGCGTGGCCGGATTGGATTGGATTTAGTTCGTTGGGTTGGGTGTGGACGAGGTTGCATCTAGTTCAGTCGGGGAAGTGTTGGGCGGGATTGGAGTGGAGTGCAAGTGAGGTGGCCTTGTCTTTTTTTATTCTTCGACCGCAAGCATTCCATGGCGTCGTCGTTACAGGACCCGCACAGTGGCTAGGCTGCGGCCGGCGTATCCCTCGCCTTCGCCAGCAGGCTGTGACTGCCCAGGCGGTCACTGCGGCCATGTACGGCGCCGGCAGCGCGCCCGACTCACAGCGCGCTGCGCACCAGTAGCCGTCGGCCCGCGCGCAGTCCTGCCATAGTGGCGGGCTGGCCGGCGGTCTGTCGCGGCGGATGCCGGGGGGCGAGGCGGCGAAGGCTTGGGCCGAAGCGCGCACGTGGGGGGGCGTGCTGGAGGGGATCATCCGGGTTGTGCTGACTATCAGTTGTTTAGGATTTCTCGCCCCCCCCCCTTTCTTTCCCACGTATTTTAAGTGCCGGATACCCAGCAACGATCCTCTGCTCATCCACTATCCTTCAGGGCATCTGCGGCGGCCACCCGGAATCGTTACTGAGGCGGCTGACAGAGATGCTTGAGCGGCGAGACGCGGGCGTGGGCCGCAGCCGCTCTGGCTCCGGACGGGTTCCCGACGCCCAGCTGCTCACGCGCGGATAAGGATGAGTTCCTGGCGTCTCTGGCCCGAGCAACGGCGGCGGTGGCTGGGTGAGTCTCAGTGAAACAATTTATTGTCTGAAACAGCACATGCAATGTGTGCCCCTTTCTCTCTTCCTATTGATACCCAACTTTCCCCCGGATACACCGTCCTCCTCCCTCCTCCCATCCCTTCCTCCATCCTTCTTTCCTCCTAACTAATACCCTTTTCATCCCTAACGTGCGCAGCAGCGGCTCGTCCTCGTCGGCGGCTTCGCGGGCGCTGCGCGAGGCTGCCGGCGAGCTGTCGGTGCGCAGCCGGGGCCTGAGCAACACAGCCTTCTCCTCCGTGGCTCGCACCGGCTGGTGACGGCCACGCCCTCCTCTTATCTGCGGGGCGACTGGTGCATAGTCCTCCAAACCGCTGCTTCCTGTCCCTTGCGGACTTGCTAGCGGCTGTAGAACCACTCCTCTGTCTGCCGCCCAAATGAAATACTCCGCGCGTCTGAATGGCCGGGAAACAGTACTGTCGTGCTAAGTGTGTCGTGTGTCGGGTTAAATGTGTCGCTGGTGGAATAATCGGAGCGGTCGCGTTGAGATGCTACTTAAAGCTGCAGTGCTGTCGAGTGCATCGTGGGAACCCTTCACCACCACGGAATGGCTACCTCCACAGGCATCAACTACGCCACTGTTCTGGGTTGGACCTCTGTCGCCTTACCCGCAGTCTGGAACTCTACTGGCAGAGAGAGGGGAAGCAGGGGCACGCCACAGTGCCCACATAGCATCACTGCGTTGTGTGTTGGGACGGGGCCGCTCTGAAAACCATCGTCACAAAAATCATTGGCCCAATTTTGTGACCCAACAGCGTGCAATGGTGTATCACCGTTCTTTGGGTTTTGGTAAGGCACATCTGCCCCTACGCTCGTAATGAGGATCTCGCATTTCCAAGTCTAGCTGCTTCATAGAGAGGGGCCGTGCGGAGAGCAGTCTCATACGTTCGACAGTGGCTATGGCGTTGTTGCACAGAAATGTCACAGCAGGCTCGCCAGCTCGGCGAAATCGTTGTGCCACATCCCATCTCACTTGGTCGACGACGCTGCCGCCGCCAGGGCCCACGTCGCCTGGGACGCAGCGATGTGGCCAAATATGGCATTTTCCTGGATGTCTTCGACGTGCGGATCGTTAGATGCATGTAAACAGGGTAGCATTAGTATTTGAGGTGGTGCGGTTTCTTGTGGAGTTTTCGGTCACACTGTTATATTTTCTTTACTCTTCTTTTCTTTCCACCTTAGTCCGGTGTTTGCTTGGTTTTTTTTTAGAATCTGAGATGTTTGTGTCGCGCCCCTTGGAGAAGGACCAAATTTCACTCATCCTGATAGAAATTTCTTTTCCTGTCTGCGCCACAGCCACAAAAATTGGCGCCAGCCTGTGCAGACGCACCGACACTGACGCAATAGAACCGCTGGGGTGGAGTCAACACACCTTGCCACCGACGAGACCGCGGTCTTCTGCTTTTTAGAAGCCTCCATTCTGGAAAGATTCACCAAGATTCGCTTACGGGCATCGCGTGCCATCTGGCAACCGTTCTCGCTGCCTCGACAGACACCTCGATGGGATCGGCCCGTTCGTTCCAAGCATCAAAATCGATCGAGGCTTGTCCCCAGTCTGGCGACGGCAACTCGTGCACCTTCACGCCGTCAATCAATGTTGAGCAGGCATTGATATCTCAAACGTCGCCGGGCATCATAATTGAGACGGCACCAATAGCTCGAGCGCCATCGCAAACGCCGCCGTCAATCAACGTTGAGCAAGCATCGTCATTGCGATGGACGCCTACCAGTGGCGATTTACAGCCCATCCAGCATGCTACTCCGAAAAAATTGAAGTTTTCAACCTGGTTTTTTACTTCTGAGCGAAGCAGGTTGATCATCAATAATAAAGCGCCGACCCCCCTCCCACAAGCATCCCATCCCACCCACTTTGGTCATTGACTTTTATTTTCAAGTTCTAGGCCTCTTAAAAGCGAATCAAATCGCTTGTCTTGGAAAAGGCCGCAGGGTGTACGAAAACAATCACCCTCCGGGCAGTCTTCGAGATTTCCATCTCCCATTACAGAGACAGAGGCTACAACATCCACCGATGTGCCGACACTCACCAGGACTAGCGCTACAAGAGCCGTCTGTACCACAGAACGTGGGGCTGATAAAAATACTGCAGTCAAAAATAAGGTCAACCAGAGTACCATTCAGAGAGCCATGCAAATTATCAAGGATATCCTGGCTGACGATCCAGCCTTTGCCAACAATACTCCCGAATTCGTGCATGGTCTGCAAAAAATTGGGGCTTATACGGAAGACCTACCTTCTAAAACAAAAGGCAAACAGCCTATGTCCATTACCGGACGCTGGATGGAATCTGCCGTCGAATGGGCTACGTCGGAAAAAGGCAAAGCGGCTCTTCAGGACTCGAATTTAGGCGAAATGGCTTCTGCAAAAGTCCAAGGTGACGAGTTTTCGGAAAAGCTTAATATGGTTTTGAAATGCGTCGATAAGGTCGTGAATTTCGTAGATGAGTTCACGGAAATTCACATTATAGCCAAGGTGGCTTGGACACTAGCAGTATATGGCTATAAGGTAATACTACCAGATGCTGGTTAACGTGGTCAACAGGACAGTTCTTACCTTTTTCCAGGTTTGGAGAAAGACATTGAGAGATAAAGAAGACCTAAAAAATTTATTTTTGGACACCATTGAGTATATGGAGTTAGTTACCGAACTGAAGAAGCTCAGGAGCAGTAACATGCTGAAAGCAAAAGCGGAAGAGTGCATGGATCTTATTTTGATATGCCTTACAGTATGTCACGAACGAGCCAGAATAGGGGCCTTTGGTAATTATAAAAATTCATTCCAAGCCTTACTTACTGTTATACAGTACTGTCAAGTCTCGGGGGAGAAAACGAAGCTACTATTCTTCAAATAAGAATTGAGAAGGCTCGAAATCATTTACATCAGTGGATTACATTGGAGATACTGAAACAGCACCAATTGGAAACTTGCCAGATGCGAGTCCGTGTGCAAGGAAAAAGCGAATTTAGTATCCCAGCCCCAAAAGGGCCTTGCAACCTGGCCGTACTCACCTCTAAAATTCGTGAAGCGAAGGATCTTCCCTGGCCATTGTCGATTGAGGTTTATGATGCCACCTCCAATGAAACAAAACATCTTGAAGACAACGAAGATGATTTAAGCAATTACTTTCAAGACGCTCTTACATTTGAAGTCCAAGATCAAAGTATGTACTTACAAATCCTTGATATCTTAACAAATCCCGTTGGGAAGCTGTGGGTGAAAATCCAGGGAATCCTCAGAATGATTCCGACGTTGTTTGTGGCAGTACCTTGGAACAATTGCTAGATGACGGAAATATGCAATCATATTGGTGTCGACAAGGCATTCGCGATCATATATATTTCCTGTGGTATGGTTATAATTATGTGCTGAGGAGCGTGCTAATTATTAGCAAAAAGTCATCGAAAGTGGGGTGACTTGCAGCTGGCTTATGAGCTGTTCAAACATTTCTCCTCTGATGCGACTCATGAAGCATTTCTGGATCAAGAGTGCAACGAAGGGCTTGTAGTTCCGGGTCTACTTTGGGGCCTCAAGTGCAGCAAAGTTGTTGTATTATTTTGCTCACGACGTGCACTTGAGGATCTCCAGACCGCACACGTGAATAAGAACCTCTTCTTGCTTCAAGTACTGTGTGTCTATCGTTTTATAAACTCTAATTTTCTAAGAAAAGTTGGAAATAGCCTTTGAGCTGCAATCCGAAGGCCATCTGAAAGTATTTCCTGTCATATTTGAAGAAGACCCTGTTGACGCGGATGCTACCTATCCAGCCGAATTTCACTCTCATGAACTAAGCCCAAAAAGGATGAAAATAAACGTAATCATTGACCACCTTCTCAATATCCAAGAGACACTATTACTTCGTAGTTGGTCATTGGCAGAGAGGTGAGGGACTAATACAAAACTAGTCTGATTGCGTAAATAGGGTCCAAAAAATTGCGGCAAGAATGAAACAGCTCGGGACAGCTGGACAAATGCGGGAAGCGTCCTCCGCTCAGGTGCAGAAGCTGGAAACTTTGCTCAAGCTCCAAAAGAAAAGTATGGACGACGACTTCGTAAAGCATTGCAAGAACGACAAGCCGTTAGTAGACAAAGAATATATTACGCGACTGGAGGGCGAGTTGCCCCATGGCAAAAAAGTCGCCTTCCTTGGTGGAGAATCTGGAAGCGGAAAATCTTCATCAGCCACCGTCATAGCTAGGCACTTTCAGTCCAAGAACCAGCTCGGCGCCATGCTGTTTTGCAACAACGAACTACCAGACTCGGCGGACGACAAGAAGATGGTTAAGGCGCTGGTGTTCAATCTGTGCTTGCTTTCATACGAGTATGCGACAGAGGTAATCAAACGATTGGAAGAAGATCAATCCTTCATTGCTGGAAATAACTCCAACCAAATATTTCAAATCCTTATTTGCGAGCTACTCTCTTCTCTTGATCCAATCGCTGAACTGATTGTTGTTGTATTCGATATGGAGATCCAGGATAAGCACCATGACTCCATCATAGACATGCTCTCTTACTGGCTGTCTAATATGCCGTCGTCTATGCGGCTGGTCATCACCTCAAAAGATTCAGATCAAATCGCTTCAACTCTCTCGCCGACAGAACTGGTGACGCTCCGTGTCTCCGAAAACGTACGCCTGCAAGACACATACAACTACTGTGTCAGGCTGCTGAGCGAGCATCGATTCGACCACGACACGGGGAGCGTCGAAACAGCCGCCGAGATGCTCTGCGAGTACTCTGCCTGCAATTTTTCCTGGCTCGTCGTGGCCGAACATTATTTCCAGATGCAAACTGCCGGCATCAGCATAGAGACTATTCAGGCGTTGGCGCCTCGCCCGCCGGGAATGTCAGAATCCCACTTTGGACGGCTCCTCGAGCTGATCATGCTGGAGTACTCACGTTGGCCGAACGCGGATCTCGATGTGCTGGGGCTGGTGCTAAGCGCACTTGCTTCTGGGATTTACCGCCAGACTGCCTCGGATCTGGCGGACCTGATTGGAGCCGAGCGCGCGGCGGTAGCGCGAGCGCTGCGACAGCTGGGAGGACTGGTATCTTATAGCGTCGGAGATGTGACCAGTGGGAAACCTCGTGTTGGTATTTTTCACAAGCTGCTTGCTGCCTGTATCCGGGAGGAGTTTCCGGACCTGGAGATGCTCCTACCGGAGGATCTGTTTTCGGAAATCCGATTAAAGCTCCCTTCGCCATCCGCGGTCGTGACGGCGACGTTGCGGATCGTACCAGCAACAAATTTCGGTGCCAGTACGCGTATCTTGTCTGATTCGTGTGCCGTCACCCCACCACGGACCCCAGAAGTGCAGCGTGTGGGTCGCTTCAAGCAAACTGGCATCCAAAATGCACGGGCTACCTCCCCTGTAGTGGAGGAAAGAACAGAAAGCCTCGGTTGGAGAAACATATTAGAGGGGGATGGCACCGAAATCGTCAACAACCCTGTACAAGGCATCGTGGATTCCCTCGACGAGCTGCTTCGGATACCAGGCGGTGCCGGTGCAGATGCTGCGAATATATTTGCTGTAGCGGCATCTGCGAAGCAGGAGTGCATGCGTGCCGTAGCCGCTACGCTGACGAGCTCTGCCGAGTTCCTTTTCGATTTGATCTCCGACTACCTACCGGTCCCTTGGAGCGGCTGCGTAACCAGCCTCATCGACACGCTCAAGTTCTTGGCGGAGCACTACCTGTTTTTCATGACGAACAAGGAGGACGCGGTGGACCTAGGGCTTACGTGCATCGACGTCGCCCGCTCCTTGACAAAGGTGCTGTCAAAGAATAGTATCAAGGCTGCGTCGCACATAAGCGTTACACGCCTGGCGGGCCTCTTGGCCGAAATAAGAGAATACTTGAATAGAACATTCGAGTATGACATTGAGAGTGCCACAGCTGCCGACAATCGCCGCTTCGTTACCGTGATGGCGTGGATGAAAACAAGCAATTCCAAAGCTCGCGCCATCTCTCGAGCTCGTCGAGTCAAGGAACAGCTTCGCGCCTACACGGAGCAGCTTACCGCGAGAGTCAACGAAGTGCGCTTTCTTATTCAGGCGGCGGCGCTGGACATTGGACTTGAGACCCAAGAGAAGATTGACAGTGTGGATTCTCGCATAGCCTCCCATTTCGGCAGAGTTCACGAAGAACTAAACCGGCTCCGAAGTGATTGCGATGCCAAGCGCGGCGAGTACGAGAACAATATCTCCGAGCTTCAGATTCAAGTCCTGTCGTCCATGGAAGAAAAGATGCAGCAGTTGGCGGAGCAGAGCCACGAATTCGCAGAGGTCTCGCTGTTGGTCGATGAGCGTATCGAAGAAGTTGTAAACCTTACTCTGGAGGCCCACCAACGACAGGCGCTGCTAAAAGAAGCTGCCGAGATGGGCAATTTTCATATAAATAACACAGCCGCGGTCGAAATGGAGCAAACATTAAATCGTGTGACCGAGGGCGCGCAGACGATATCGGAATCACTCAACCGGACCGTGAAATTGGAAGGATGGCTTCTGCACCCCGGATCCGTTAGAATATACAGAAATAACAGGCTCGGTTCCGGTGCTTCAACAACTGTGTACCTTGGAGAGTTCCAGGGCACCAATGTAGCAGTGAAGGTCTTCAATAACTATGATGCACCTGTTGCTGAAGTAGAGCAAGCAATATCCAAGGAAATTGACTCGTGGCGCCAAGTCAATAATCACCGACACATTCTTACTCTGCTCGGATGCTGCAACAATAAGAGGCAGAAAGAGGTCTTTATTGTCTCTGAGCTTTGTGCCGGTTTGTTTTCAACTTTGTTTTACCGAAACTTAACGCTATGTGGCTAGAAGGGACTGCCAGAAGCTACCTGCGAAAATTACGGAATGATCACGACCAGTGGAGCAACGAATTGATTCGTATTCTTTTCGAGGCTGCGGTCGGCTTGCAGTACATGCATTCCTCAGGCCGATCGATAGTACATCGCGACATAAAAGCCAGCAACTTGCTTGTTCGTGCTGATAAAAGCTTGGCGGTGGGCGACTTTGGACTAAGTCGGCTTGTTGGCAGAGCTACAACGGCTAATGTCAAACCTGGAACACTAGATTGGTGCTCACCAGAACAGCTCACAGCAGCACCTGAAACTTTGACCATCGCTTCTGACACGTGGAGCTTCGGAATGACTATTCTTGAACTTCTTCGAGACGAGAATCCTTTCCTTTCATATCCAGATGCTTACACACGAATATCTTCGCGGCCTCCTACGATTCCACTCCCGCCTTCTCATTCTGTTCCTTCACGAGTTCGGTTCCTTCTGAACTTAATTAAAGGATGCTGCAAGCCTCTACCGTCTGAAAGATTGTCGGATGAGGTGATTATTGCAACGCTTCAAAGGGGTAAGCGCGACCAAGTCGTAAAAGCTAACCGAATGTCCAGAACTCCAGCCGGCGAACTTCCAAAATTTTCAAGAGGATCAGCTCGAAAAGACTGCTGCCATATTCTCTAGCGAGGAAGCGGTTGATGTTTTCATCCATTATCGGGCCATCCACGAGTATGTGGTAGACATTATCGGCAAGACCTCTAGTTCGTCCGAAATTGGCGCAACTTATATTGCAATACTCCTAAGAATGGGTGACGGCGATCTGATGGCTTTGGCTCGCGACACAGCCGATGAAGGCCGGCGCAGAAGTAACCCATCTACGTGGCGACTCCCAGAGCGGTTTGAAAACCGGGGCATAGAACTCGAGCAGTTTAAAAACCTCCAATCAATGGAAACTGTGAAGTTTAATGTACTGCTGCAACCCGTTGGTTGACCTAACCATTTTCCGTAGGAGTTGAATTTAGCA
This sequence comes from Cladochytrium tenue, assembly GCA_026954515.1. Taxonomy (NCBI): domain Eukaryota; kingdom Fungi; phylum Chytridiomycota; class Chytridiomycetes; order Cladochytriales; family Cladochytriaceae; genus Cladochytrium; species Cladochytrium tenue. The sequence continues at coordinate 8,645 of JADGKE010006582.1, forward strand.
CTCTTAGGCGTGCTCGAGCGCAAAGTTCCTGACCTTAAAGCACGCTACGAGAACGTGAAGGTACGCAAATATGTATTGAGTCGGTTGTAACCCTTCATGAAGAGACAAGAACTTGAAACCTCGCTCATTGGTCGACACACTGGGTCCCTGCCGAGTCAGGGCGAATCAACGTTAATAGGGTCGGGCTCAGACTACACGCGAACTCAACACATCTCACACCATGCTAAAAAAAACACATTGCAAATACATTCCGCAACAACGACATCTGACACACTTCACCTTGTATCAGCGGCTGATTTCGGCGGTAGTGCACCTGCATCACTAGCCTTTACCCCTCCATGGACACCAGAAATACAGTATTCAGATCGCTCGATGCAAACTGACATCCCTAATGCACGTGTTACTTCCCCGCTCGTGGAGGAAAGGACAGAAAGCCTCGGTTGGAGAAATATATTGGAGGCGGATGGCTCCGAAATCCTAAACAACTCCGGTAAGTGAATTGGATTTATTGTGGGCAATCGGTCACTAAAAACTCCTTAAGGTCATCGAACACTGGCCCCCGCGAGAGTTAACACGCCAAATCCAGATGATCTTTCAGGAAGAATTCGGCTAGTTGTGATAGGCAATTCTGAATTTGGGAAGCAAATGCTCGTGTCTACATACAAAGGCGTCGAGCACAGCTCGCAACACAAGCCCGACTCGTCCCTAGTTCATATTTTCATGGTATGCATTGAAAAGCTGTAAAATATGTGTTGAGTCGTCTTAGGACGGAAACTACTGGGATCTTGATATACATATTGAAAGGCGACCATCGGAGCCGATTGAGGCCGATTGCGTAATTGCCGGCTTTTATGTCCACTCGAAGCGCTCGGTTGACCGACTTCGCGATGATATTATCCCAAACGTAAGGACTGCTTTCAGACCAAAAAATAAACTGCCTGCTCATGGCCTCGCGGCCTCTATTCAGGTCCGGATTCGAAAGCACAATGCCCCGGCAGAAGTTCCTTGGGTGATTGTGGGGTCCTACGGGAACCCATCCACGCCCAGGACCCTTCGGAGAGTGCGGGCCAAGGTCGGGGAAGAGTTGGGGCGCAGTCTCGCGGCGAGGGTGCTGGAAGGAGGGAACCGGGCCACGCAGTGGGAGTACCTCGAATGCTCGCCGTGGAGCGGCGAGGGCGTCGAGGACGTGTTCTCTGCCGCCGCGCGGCTGGCGTGCATCGAGCGTTCGGTTTGAACCTGCCATATGAATCAGCCTCATTTTCCATTTCTTCTTGGACGGAATTTCGCTGGCAGTGGGCGGGTTGAATAAATGCAGTAAATTGAGTTGCCGAAATGAGCCATTTTTTTTCGTTCAACCCTACATCAGCACCATATTGTGGTGGCTGGGGGACTCGCCAGCCTTCGAACGATCGGTGGCTGGTTTTGGCGCTCTTGTTGGCCTGTGCGACAGAATTCATGACATTCATTGGCGGTGTGCTGGAATCGGGGCTGACAGCCAGGAAGAGTGCGGGACATCATATCACGGCGTGCAGTGATATATGTTGGGGTGTAGAGCGGGGGCTACACTGTTGCTAGCTGCGACGCGTCGGAGATGGAGATGGCGGGGTCAGACAACAAAAAACACGTTTTACAGGTGACAATTCTCGTATATTAAATCAATCAAACTGACAAATCTAAAGAGGAAAACCAAAGGAGAACGAGTGTGTAAGCTACTCTGCTCAACCTTCCCACGTCCTCCCTACCCAGCCCCAGACTATCTTTCCAATCCGCCTTTCTCAATTTTTTCCACCCGCGGTTATTTATTCGTTCGCTTTCAACCATCTTACTAGCGCTTTTGTTTTAATTCTTGTAGTTCGGCTTGTCTCCTACCCACAAACACCCCTTGGTTTTGTTTTATTTTTCTTCGAAGCTGCACTCCACCGCCTCTTCATTTCAATCTGTCTGAGTGGCGGCTAGTCGTCGAGAGCGCGGGAAGGTAAAGAAAAAAAAATTATAATAGAGTCGCACATCGCACCGAGTTTCAACGAAAAGCCAAGCATTTCAGGTGTTTCACTATTTTCATTTCTGGCTTACGGGAGTTTGTTGCAAAAGGGTCGAAACCCGAAAGATATGCAAGAACGGCGTTGAAGAAATGCGCATGGAAGGGGAGGGAGGTGAAAGGAGAAGAGGGGGGGGAGGG
>JADGKE010006583.1:0-10818 GCA_026954515.1 Cladochytrium tenue
CCCATTCATTACTCGCCTTCCCCCTCGCCGCCACCAACCTAAGGGACAGAGAACCAAACAGAGAGAAAAAAGAAAAAGGAAAGAAAGAACGAAAACCCAGAGGCAACAAAACAGCACGACAAGCGTAGCGCTCAGTGTTTATGTTTGGCGAATACAAACACCATCCACTCCCCCTCACCACTCCACGCCACCCAACCCCTCGCTGCCCTCACGGCCCATCGAGCTCATCTGCGCACGACACCCGCGCCAGCAGCATTAGAAGCACCAGCAGCAGCAGCAGCAGCAGCAGCAGCAGCAGGGCGGACCGCACACACTGCCTCGAACGTCTCGATCAGCGTGTCGAGGCCCAGCAGGTAGCCCGTGTCCGGCCCGAGCGAGGTGGGCGGGTAGGCGACGGTGAAGCGGGCGGACGGGTCGGACGGGCGCGGCTGCAGCGAGGCCGGCGGCTGCTGCTGCGGTGTCGGAGCTGCCGGCACCAGGACCGAAGTGTCGGCTAGGCAGTGGGCAAAGTCGATCATGCGGACGTCAACCTCGCGCGCGGGCGGCGGCGGGCGGGGGCCGCGACGTCGACGACGGCGGCGGCGGCGGCGGTGGCGGTGGCGCCCGGCGCCGTGTTGGTGCCGGCCGTTACTGGTACTGCTGCTGCTGCTACTGCTGCTGCTGTCGCTGCCGTCGCTGTCACCGCCACTGCCACTGTCACCGCCGCGGCCGTCATCGCCGGCGTCCTCGCCGCCGGGGCCGCCGTCGTCGTCATCGGGCCAGGCGCCGTCGTACAGCAGCAGCAAGCTGGAGGCGTAGAAGCGAGCGCGCGGCAGGGCGGCGACGGCGGCGCGCAGGCGGCGCAGGCGGCTCAAGAGGGGCGGGACGAGGGCGGCGCGCGGGCCGGCGCCCGTGTCGAGGAAAGCGGCGAGAGCGTCGCGGAACCGGGCGGCCGTGAGCCGGCGGCCGGCGTACTTGTCGATGAATGTGTAGGTGCCCGTGGTCTGGTTGAACACCTTCGAGGGGTGGCGCGTATTGTGGTAGTGAAGAAGAGACGGAGAGGGGTGGGAGGAGGAAGAAAACTATTAGTGTGCCGGTAATCTTCTGGAATATGAATATACAAGAACAGTAGAGACAAAGAACTGGGGCTGCGGGTCTCCGAGCGACAAGTGGGGGAAGGGGGCAGCGGTCGTGGGCTTCATCAAGCGGGAAGCAATGGAAACCGGGGGCAACATCTGGGCGGCAACATTTCAGGGTGGCCAACCTGCATGCCGCACAGCCGCACGCCCAGCGAGCCGCTGGTGCTGTTAGCGCATTTCCGGATCTGGCTGGCGCGCTTCTCCGGGGTGGCGTCTGCGCCGTGCTGGCGCGTGCCCATCTTGAGGTCCAGCACGCAGGGCCGGCGGTAGGCGCGCGTCAGGTCCTCGAGCAGCAGGAACTGGCGCACCGACGGGTCGCTGCCGCCACCGACTCCACCGCCGCCGCCGCCGCCGCCGCTGCTGCTGTTGCTGCTGCTGCCGCGGCCAACGGGGCCGGCGGGGGCGTTGGTGGACCAGGCTGTCGGCGGCGACAGAGGTGCCGGCGGCGGGAGGGTGGTCGGCGCCGGGGTCGTGGGTGGGGATGAAGGAAGGCTTGGGGTGGAAGACAGCAGGCTGCGCGCATCGGGCGGGCCATGCAGGCGGGCCCGGGAGAGACCCGCGGGCGGTGGTGGCACCGGCGATTCAAGCGCGGCCGCCCGCGCCGCCGCCGCCGTCGCCGCCGTCGCCGCTGCCAGGTTCGAGCGGCGTCCGACGAGCGGGCTGCGGTTGTCATGTGGCGGAGGACGGCGGCGGCGCTCGCGTGTGGCCGGCGGCGGAGAGGAGGTTACAGTGGCGGGAGCGGCCGCAGTGGCGTCGTCGTCCGACATGCGAAAGAGCTCGTCTGGGTCCTCCGCACCCGGTCCGTCTGGACCGTCGTCGCCGCTGCCCTCGCCGTCGCCGCCGCCGTCGTTGTCGTCAGGCGGCGGCGGCAGAGTAATCTCGGAGTGTGGTGGGGCAGTCGCATTCGGCGGCGGCGGCGGCGGCGGCGATGGTCGCCTGCTCGGTGGCAGCGATGGTCGCGCAAGCGGGACTGCGGACGGTGCGAGGGCGACTGTTTGGCCCGATAAGACCGTCGGCGCAGCACGTCCGCCGCTCACCGCACTGGCGGTGGTGGGACGCGACGCGAACAGCACCGGGTCGACCAGCGACGAGGCCAGCGAGAGCAGGCCGGCGGGCGTGGACGACGACAGCGGTGTGCGCGAGGACGCCGAGGCACGGAAGGATCTGTGAGGCGGTGACTCTGCCGGGTGTGGCGTGAGGGTCGTCGTATCTTGTCGTGGCTGTGCACCAGGCACAGGAAGCGGAATAGTGACGTTTGTCGTGGTCGACGACGACGACGACGACAACGACGATGACGACAAGGGGGGCTGTGCTGCTACAGGAAGGACAGGCGGGACGGCAGGCGGCGGGTCAACGGATCGGTGGCGGGGGCGGCGGCGTAATGCGTCGGCGTCGGGCGGCAGCGACGAGACGGAGCGGGACAGCACCGACCGGTGGCGCGGCGTAGCGTGTGTCAGCGACAAAAGTGGCGACATGGCCTCGACCAGCACGCGCTGTTGCAGCTGGCGTGCACGGGAGTCCAGGCTTGGCGGGGTCAGCGGCGAACCGGCGACGTCGTAGCCATCGTCGTCGTCGTTGGCGTTGTCGTCGTAGTCATCGTCGTGGTGCGAGGCCGAGATCCTCCACGGCGCCGCGCCAGGTGCCGCGGCCGTCGGTGCACGGCTGGGGTCTGTTGCAGGTAGGGGAGATCCCAACGCGGCGAGACAAGATGCCGACGGTGATCGGCGAGCCTGATAGTCGCGTGCCACAGCCGCTGATGCAGCAGACGCGCGCCTGTTCCGGACAGGGGAGGGTGAATGGCGACCTACCGCCGCATGCTGGTGTTGATGGAGGTGATGGGTGCTGTGACTGTGGTGATAGTGGTGGTGATGGTTGTGGTGTTGGGCGGCTGCGGCTGCGGCTGCGGCCGACTGGATGATGTGCAGGTTTTGTTCCAGCTTGATAACGGGGATAGCCAAAGACAGCTGGGCCTGGCGCAGTGCCAGCGGCGACGCAGCACCTTGCTCCCCGGCGGCTTCCTCTCGGAGAGGCGACAGGCCGAGGCCTGGCGCGGGAACGCCAAGTGTTGTCGAGGTCCCATCGGCGGGTGCTGCTGCGGCGGTACCCAACTGCTGCTGCTGCTCGACGTGTAGAGGCGACCGCAGCGGCGTCGAGAGGAGCTCGCCTGTGGCGGCGGCCAAGGGCGATGACGGTGGTGGCAGCGGGTTCTGGAAGGATACGTTGACAACACCGAGGTAGGTGGCAACGAAGGGGCGGAGCTGAGGGTAGTGCCGGCCAATGTACTCGTAAAAGTCGCGCTCGTTCGAGTTGAGCGGCTTGCACAGCGCGGCGGGTGAAAGGCGGAGGAATGGCGTGTGGCCGCCGACCTGCCGCAGGGAGGGAAAAAAAAACAACACGCGACCGCACAGGGAACGAGTTTCAGTCGTGTTCCAGTACAGGGGACATCGGCAACGCGTTGATGGAAAATGGTTTTGGTGGGTGGGGCATCGAGGAGTAAGACAAGCGGGGCGGGAGAGGTGTGTACCTGTTGTGTAAAGGGCGTCAGCGGCAAGGATGGCGGCGAACCATGAAGATCGTCGTCAAGGTTATCCCACTCGTCATCAGCCGCATCCACATCCTCGATATCCACCGCACCATCGTCTTCGTCGCCATCACCGCCGCAGTCACCGTCATCGTTGTCATCGACCTGGCCAGAGGTCGCACCACTCCAGTCTTGAACCAGACTGTCTCGAGACCCTCCGCCCCCGCTGTCGAAAAACGGAGCGCGGCGGTGGTCCAGGGCCTCGTCCGTCGGCACGAGCGGTGGTGCTGCGGCGGCCCTGACTCTGTGAGCAGCGTGCTCCGTGGCTGGCACCGCCGATATTGTAGTGGCTGGCAAAGACGTCAAGAGTGATGTCGACGACGAAGATAACGAGGCATCAGCACGCGCAGTCACCCGACTTGGCAGCCGGTCAGCCGATGCGCCACCACCAACGCCGCGGCCTCCGCGGTCGTCGACGCGGTCGTCCGCAACCCCAACGTCGTCGGAAGGGTCCGGGCTAGCGCCCGACGCGGCAGCACGCGACGCGCGGCTCGACCGCGAGGATCTGCGACCAGAGAATCGCCGTCTGCGTGGGCCGCCTCCATGGACACCACTGCCGGCGCCGCGAGGCGGGCGCGCGTCGGAGGCGGGTGCGAGGCGTGGCGGGGAAGATGCTGCGGCAGTAGAGGAGGTGGCGGTGGAGTCGGCACGCGAGACGCCGTTGGAAGCGGAAGGCGGGGACGGCAAGGACGGCGGGGACGGACGGTGGGCAGTGGGGGTCGAGCGGATTGCGCGTGACAGCAGGGAGGCGCCGCTGCTGGAGGTAGCGGACCAGGTCGGCGGCGGTGGCGGCGGTGGCGTCCGGGCCGACAACGCCGTCTCAGGCTTGTTGGGCATCCACGGGTGGTGTCCAGATCCCGTGCCTGAAATGTTTTCAAACTATCCTCGCTCCACATGGGCCCTCCCTGACCACGAACTCCGTCCTGAACCAAGCAGCCAAGGGATAATTCTGAACCATGCGCATCGTGTATGCGTATGCTTATATGTGTATATATGTGTGTGTGGCCTACACGATCGCATGTGTTGGGCAGGTTTGTTTTAGCCACAAAAGCCACACAAATAAATCACAAGCACAATGGATAGACGCAGATTACACGCAGAACTCTTGCACTTGCACTTGCACTTGCACTCGCACTCGCACTCGCACTCGCACTCGCACTTACACTTGCACTTGTACGCTTAGTAGGCACAGCACGCAACTCCTGTTATTACCTCTACCTTTCTTTCTATTTTTTCTTTTCTGTTTCTTTTTCTTTCTTTCTTTCTTGCTTTCTTTCTTTCTTTCTTTCTTTCTTATTATCCGCCGGTTGCTGCCACCAACCTCTGGCCCCAAGCCCCAGATCGTCGTTTGTGGCCCATACCCTCCGATCATCCACTTCCCATGCCCCGCCCCTCAGCTCCACACACCGCCGCAGGCCCCGGTGCCTCGGGACACGGTGGCGGCTCCGGCGTCGTCCTGGACAAGGCGCGGCTGTCCGAGATCCGCAACAAGGCGCGGCGGCAAGAGCTTTTCCGGCTGCAGGCGGCGGCGCGGTCGCGGGCGCGGCTGCAGCGGCGGCTGGCGACGCGGCGCGCCGAGCAGGCCGACCCGCGGCTGCGCGAGGAGCGGCTGGCAGCCAACGTGCCGCGCACGCAGGACGCCACGCGCGAGCTGGACGTGACCGTGGTCGACCCGGACGCCGACCCGGAGGCCGCCGCCGAGGCGCTGCGGGACGAGGACGAGGACGATTTCGCCGAATACTTTGTGGCCGGTGTGACGCCGCGCGTGCTGGTGACGTCGTCGCGGTTCGCATCGCCGCACACCATCGACTTTGCCGCGGAGTTTTGCAGCATCATCCCCGACGCCGAGTTTGTGCGGCGCCAGCCGCAATTCCGCGTCAAGCGCATCGTGGAGTTGGCTACCAAACGCGGCTACACCGACCTGGTTGTAATTAACGAGGACAAGAAGGAACCGGGTGAGTTGAATGGTACAAAGGAGAGCACGAAGGGAGGCGGGGGGGGGGGCGGAAGAGTTCAGGTCATCCCGGTGAGAGGACCTGGAACCATCGCAGCGAGAGGGCCTTGTCCTTTCTTACTCTATTGTCGCCAACCACTAGTTGCCATCACCTTCATCCACCTACCGGCCGGTCCGACCGCCCACTTCAAGCTGTCCAGCATCAAACTGAACAAAGAGATCAGGGTGAGTCTCCAATTACCCGCATGCGTCTGTTGCTCACTCGCTTGCGTGCACGCACACGAAATCAGGGCCACGGCAAGGTCGGGCCGCAGAAGCCCGAGCTTATCCTCAACAACTTCAACACTCGGCTCGGCCACACTGTCGGCCGTATGTTCGCCTCGCTGTTCCCGCACGTGCCTGAGTTCGAGGGCCGCCAGGTTGCCACCTTCCACAACCAGCGCGATTTCATCTTTTTCCGGCGCCACAGGTACGAGCCCGATCACAAACCCTTTCCCCTCTCTCCACTCGGGCCCTTCCACTCCGCTTACACATTGTTCCACCAGATACATTTTCCGCGACGGCAAGCGGTGCGACCTCCAAGAGCTCGGGCCGCGTTTCACCCTGAAGCTCAAATGGCTGCAGCGCGGCGCCTTTGACGTGCGGAACGGCGACTACGAATGGGTCTTCAAGGTGCAGTTTTACCCCCATTCGTTCTGTCGCATCTCTGGCTCCCCTTGCCTTTCCGTCCGTCCATTTTTCGCACATATCCAGCCTGCTGGTTGCCGGGCCTGGCTGCAACGCGCCACATTCCACGATATCCGGCTATTTTTACTTACCACTATCTAACCGTATTACCTGTATCACTCATTTGCAGCCGGAGCTGGAGACCTCGCGTCGGCGCTTCTTCTTATGATTTTGGAAGACCAAAGTGCGATTTGGGGGGGAGAGGGGACTCGAAGAAGTGTGCAGCTGGGAAGATGAGGTGCATGTTAACACGATGTTTGAAACTCGCACTGTGATACATGAATAGAGTGCGCATCGTTTGCATGTGTGCATATACGTGAAGGCGCATGTTGGATGGAGAGAAAGCGCTCGCTCGTCTCTCGACATCATCCTCCTTCACACATAAATCCAATCGCTGCGCCGACGACATGCCCGCCACGACCCTGACAGCCGCAGCACCCGTCGGCGCCGCTATTTCAATGGCGGGCTGCAGCGGCTCGCGCCTCGTCCGCGCCGCTGCTCCGGCTGCCGCCGCCCCGCTGCTCTTCAAGCCGCTCCACCGCCGGCATCACCTCAGCCTCTGCTTCGCTGTCCACGCACGCGCCAACACCCACACCCACACCACCCGAACAGCCCTCCCATGCTGCTCTTCGCCCACCTCCTCCAATCTGTCCTTCTTCCCCGCCCCCCGCCGGTTCTTCGCGTCCTCGTCCGCAGCCGCCGCTGCAGCCAAGAGGCCCGCGAAATCCTCTGCCGCAGCCGACCCGGCAACCACCGCCGCGACGCCGCCGCCTGACCCCGCCGCGTTCCTGGACGCCGACACGGTGGCGGACGATGAGCTGCCGCCGCAGTTGCTCGTGCGCGCGTCGTCGAACTTGAAAATGGTATGCGACGGTGCGCGGCGCGTGGAGGTGGTTGGAGAGGAGGGGTGGGAGAAGGGAGAGAGAGGTGGTGGACGGACATACAGACAGCAAGGGCGTGACTAACGTTCCTTATCAGGGCATCGTGGGCCTGCCGAATATTGGAAAGTCGACCCTGTTCAACTTACTCACATCGTCATCAGTTCCAGCAGGTAATGTTCGCTTAGAACTCGGAGAGTTGTGAGGATGTTTTGCGATCACGGCAGATTTTTGGTTAACCGTCACACCCTCCCACGCAAATCACCCTCAATGATGCCTGCTGACTGTTTTTTTCCTACCTTCCACGCTTCCCTCGCCTTTTCCATCTGAAAAACCTACGGAAATTAGAAAACTATCCGTTCTGCACCATCGACCCGAACGAGGCGCGGTGCAAGATCACGGACGAGCGGTTTGACTTTCTTGTCGACCTCTACAAGCCGCAGCGTGTTACCCCAAACTTTCTCACCGTCGTCGACATTGCCGGCCTGGTTCGCGGCGCCGCTGATGGTAGATGTTTTTCCCCCGTTTCCTTGATCGCACATTTTCCCATGCACCCACCCACCGCTCCCTTTTTATTCTTTGAGCCGATATTGGCAAGTGAGACTTTTAGCGACTAGCAGCTGTGCTGAAAAGCAGTTCCCTACCCCCCCCCCTCGCATTCCAATCTCGCGAAAGGCGAGGGTCTCGGCAACGAGTTCCTGTCGCACATCCGGTCCACCGACGGGCTGTTCCACCTGGTGCGCGGCTTTGACGACGACGACGTTACGCACGTCGACGGCTCGGTCGACCCGATCCGCGACATTCAGGCCATCGACCTAGAGCTGCGCATCAAGGACGCCGAGCTTCTGCAGTCGCAGCTGCCGCGCGCCGGTAAGCAGACCACCAGTGGCCCGCCGGCGGCGGCACGCACACACACGCTCGAGCGGCTGCGCGAGCTGCTGGCTGGCACCGAAGCCGACGTGCGGGCGCCGCCACCTCCGGGCTGGACGCGTGACGACGTGGCGGCCGTGGCGCCGCTGCAGCTGCTGACTGCCAAGCCGGTGGTGTATGTGCTGAACGTGCCACCTAGTGAGGTGGCGGCGGCGGGCGGCGGCGGGCGAGCGCACGGCGCGCGGTACGACGCCGTACGGGCGTACCTGCGGGACCGGCCGAACGCGTCGCCGCTGGACGCCCTGGTCGCGTACTCGGGCGAGCTGGAGACGCACCTGGCGTCGCTGGTGGACGAGCGTGCGCGGCAGGCGCACCTGACCGCGTTGGCGGAGCGGCACGGCGGCGGCGGCAGCAGCGTGCGGTCGGCGTTGCCGGCGCTGCTGCGGGCCGGGCGGCGGGCGGTGGGGCTGGCGACGTTCTTCACGGCCGGCGGCGACGAGGTGCGGGCGTGGGACGCGGCGCGCGGCGCGGCGATGCCACGTGCGGCCGCGGCCATCCACTCGGATTTTGAGCGGCGCTTTGTGGCGGCTGAGGTGATGAGCGTGGCGGACTTGCGCGCGCTGGGGTCGGAGGCCGCGGTGCGGGCGGCCGGCCGGTGCGCGACGCGCGGGCGGGATGCCAGGATTAGGGACGGCGACGTGGTGCACTTTAAGGTTGCAGGCGCCAAGAGGCGCTGATTGATTGTCTGCAAGCGATCCCCTAATTAGATGGGTCTCACTGTCAATGTATTACGTGCACGCCCAATGAGACGGTGGGTTTCGCGGGCATTTATGATGCTGAACTAAGTGGCAGGGCAAGTGCCAACCTTATATTGTACCGCTGGCTTGAATTTGAACTCAGTGACGAATCTGCAGGGGTTCGCGTCCGTCTAGTCTGACGGGATACTGCAGAAATCACCCTCAGTAGTCTTCACCGCCTCTATATTTCAGTCCATTGGCCGCATTTCTCAACTGCCATGGGGACGCTTTGCAAGTCGCTGGAGGACCGGTGCTCGAGAGACGGCGTGTGGCAGAATGGTTGGAATGGCGGGCTATGATTTTAGGGTGGGAGTTGTTAGAGGGTGTTAGAGAGTTGCGTTTGGGTTTGGGAGGACTCTCTCTGTCTTTCTTTCTTGCTTTATCTCGCCTCTTTCTTGCTTTATCTCGCCTCTTTCTTAACCCCCCCCTCCCGAAGGTGTAAACTAATCCCATTCAATTTTTTAATTTTCTGACTGGATAATCACAAAGCTGGAAACTAAAAAATGTGGACAAAGTCGGAGGTGATTTGTGAAGGGAGACGGGTGAGAGGGGAGAAGGTCGTAGCGCGAAAAACATTACAATCGAAACTACAGTGATAGGCACGGGTCAAGGGTGGGGCGGGAGATGAAGAGGTAAGTTGGGAAAGCGCGAGTTGTGGGTAGGGCATAGGACAGGGAAGGTTGAGGGGAAGCTAGAGGAAGGCGATGGGGATCGGGACTGGGAGTCCAAGACGCACGGAGATGACCCGGTCTATGTTTGAAGAGCTACAAAGTGGCATAGTCCTTGACGGGGACACACAGATGAGGTTGGTGGACAACAGTGGGAGGTTTGGGCTAGGACGGAGGACAGTAGAGAGTACGACACAGGTGACAGCGTGAGGTTGTTCAAATGTTACCCTTGTAAAAAGGAATGGAAATGAGGCTCGTGTCCTTCCGCGTGCCAGGGAGACGCCCGCAGACAGTCCATCACAGCGTGTAACGGTATTCGGGCATCCTGTCGCCGGCCATCTCGACGCTGCCGTAGCGCTCGACGACGGCGGCCTTCTCTTCCTCGGACATGGTGGCGCGGCGGCTGTTGGTGAAGACGAACAGGATGCGCAGGCCGACGACGAGGGCGGTCTGAGCGGCGATGCAGGAGATGGCGATGGTGTGTCCGTGAAAGTACTTTGGCGAGTCGAAGTAGATCTGGCCTCCGATGGCGCCACCGATGGTGCCGAGGGAGACGATCAGTCCAGTGGCCGCGGCGCGTCGGGTCAGGCCGCCAAAGTTGTTGTTGAACCAGGCGGCCTTGACCGAGACGTTTGCGTAGACGCTGGCGGTGGCCAGGATGGCGCCAAAGTAGGTGGCGCCGAAGCCCGAGGCGTACATCAGCAGCAGGAAACCGACCATGCCGACCAGGTTGATGCCGATCATGTGGAAGGAGCGGTCACCGTAGCGGTCCGAGGTGTAGGACGTCAGCACGATGGCCAGAAAGGCCACGGCGTAGACCGGAATGGTCAAGGCCTGTACAACGTAGTTCTGAAAGCTGCCCAGGCCGGAAATGATGGTGGGCAGGAAGTAGGTGACGCCCTGCAGCGCCGACGTGCCAGACAGGTAGATGAGTGAGTAGACCCAGGTTTTATAGTCGGCCAGCACAGACAGCAGCTGCGCCCAGCTGAATGAGTGATCGTAGGAAGCGCCAGCGTCGACCTTGAGGCGCGCCAGGACGTAGGCGCGCTCGTCCTCGGTGAGGAATCGGGCAGTCTCGGGGCTGTCCGGCAGCATGAACCAAATGAGCACGGCGACGATCAGGTTCGGTAAGCCCTCGACCAGGAACAGCAGCTGCCACTCCTTGAGAGCCTGGACAGGTGCGGCAGTGATTGCGGTCGCGACAACACCGCCGACGATGCCGGAGA
>JADGKE010006584.1:0-10786 GCA_026954515.1 Cladochytrium tenue
TCCCCGCTCCCTCCGTCCCCCTCCCTTCCCGCGTCCTCAACTGTGCTCTGATCCGTTTCCTGTTTCGTAATTCTTTTCATGAAGATGATGTCTCCATTGCCTCGGCCGGCATGTTACCGCTCAGTTTGTACTGGTTCGTGAAAACACGAGGAACGTACGAGTCAAAAACATCAATCCGCACCAGCTTGGTAGAGTTCATTATTAGAAATTCAGAAAGAGAGGTAGAGGGGCAGTACAGTCCCACCAGAAAGTGATGACAGAATGGCACAAAATTTTCTCCAAGCGACAGTACCCAATAGCACATTCATAGATGCAGAATCACCATATATTGTTGAGACGTAAAATCCAAACAATAAACAAAGGCTTGTTGATTGTTGTCTGTAGAAGCCCATATAGTGGAGTTCTGCTAGGATGGTGCTCTTGGAGACAGGGTCACTAAAGGTGATGTCCACAAAAAATTGGTGCTAGTCGCCTGAACATTCCAGCAACTGAGTGTCTCGAATGTCTCCCATCTCACTTCAACATCATGTGAGGGTACCTGCTTCTTGGAAAATCTCCAAGTGACCTGGACTTCTGCATTCACGCCCGCACGGCAAGGTTACGTTTGTACACGGACGTATGCTTATTTAACCTCTGCTTTTCGCTGCCATACCATGCGTGCCTCTCAGATGACAATTTATGTAATGAGTAATGATGGAAACCATACAAAGACGTACCCGACCAAAAAACCCACTCATGCCCCTCCAAGGCCTCCTCCTCCGAACCCTCCTCCAAACCCTCCTCCGAATCCTCCTCCAAACCCTCCTCCTCCGAATCCTCCTGCGCAGCTCCCTCCCCAACCTCCAAAGCCACCACCACCAAAGCCCCCGCCATGTCCGCCGTAGACTTCACGCTGGTAGCTTGAGCATAATGCGGCGCAAGCAACCCAGCCGCTGCATTCAAAACCAGTACCGCAACCAAAAATTCCACTGTAAGTTCGACCGCATCCCCAATACATGGCCGGCCACCCCGCAGCGCTTCCTTCCCAGTCATATCCCCAGCCAACGCCCCAGCCGTTGCCGCCGCATGTGATTGTCCAGCTGTAGCATCCGCCTGTCATCACACTCTGGCGCTGTCCGGGCCGTCGCACTCCGATTACACGCTCTAAGACTTGCTGAAATTTGGCCTTGCGCCACTCCTGAGCATTGGCGGAGTACTGAAGCGAGGTGGTTCCGGCGAGGAGCGTTGCAACTGACTGCGGAGCCCCGATAGAGAATGCAGTTGCTGACCGACGCATGGCAGGAGGGCACGATGCGTCGTGCGTCACGCAGCCGCCGGCAACGACACCGTGGTTGGCAGCGGCCACTGTCACGGCGTTTGCGGCTCCGTATGAAGCATAGGCAGGATAAAGCTCCCCTGTTTGAAGGGACGGAGAGTGTTAGTGGATTTCCCTAGCACAATCTAATCCTACGCTCGCAAATCCCAGATATTTTTATCGCTTGGGAGGTACAAACCTGCTGATCTCCTGAACCCTTTTGAATAAATTGTTTGATAATCATATGGCTCGTTGAAACGCTGCTGCCAAGTGTTTTTGGTAGTGGAAAACGAAGTTCCCAACTCTTCCTTTTCCACAGAATCGTCATGATTGACTATGTGTTGAAAATTCGAAATTCCGAATTGCTGATATCTCAAGGGAAACAATTGATGCGTGTGCCAGATCAAATCGATATCTGGAGGATGAATGAGCACGATCCCCAATTAGGATTCGGAATCAAATGGTTTACCTAGGGTAGGCACTATCATACCCCTCCGGTCTGAAAATAGCTGCGTAAACTTCTCGTACCTCACAGTTGCGCGAGGCATTGCATCTCGCTCCAACCAGTCAACAACACCGCTGACCATCTTGCCCGTGAACGACCGCTGCCGAATAACTGCCGCAATAACATCAAGAGTGAGGTGAACTGGCATATTTTTGTACGCCAGCAAGACGCGCGTCACAGTGGCCCGCCGGACATTTCTTAGCTTGGAATCCTTCTGCAGTGCCGATAAATGTGCGGCCAGACTTTTTTCGATATGTCTCCAATCACACGATGCTGCGGATGAACCGAGCTCAAGAATATTGCTCAATGAGTTGCTGCTTGAAAGACTTGATGGAGAATTTGAATCAGTAGTCACACAGTCGGCTCATTCAACCAACCTTTTGCTGAGAATCACGTTCAGATCAGCTGTTGCCCCAGAGACCTTGCTCGACATTATGTCGTTCGTTGTCAACGAGCCCCTAAACCGACAACGGCCATATTTGCCTCGAATTCAATTTACCATAAGCACTGACCTTAAAACTTTATTCTCGTCGCGAAGAAATTTTTCACAGTCGTCAAGGAACCGTTTTGCGGACATGTTGTTGCACGTCAGCTCGCTTTTGCATCCCTCACACTTTATGCCTTTATCTTTCATGCGATACCACACATACGAGTCGGCGTCGACTTTGCTGTTGATGATATTACACCACGGACAGCAGACGGTAAAGGTGGTCATGTCACCGATCTGTATGGTGAATGGTTCATCTGTGAAGTTTGTCCACTGTTCCTGCGAACCGTCCTGAGGGTCGTACGTTATCCCAGGAAGACTGTGCATTCGATCCAGAGGCATGTAATATGGCACATACGAGTTTCCAAAAATATGAAAGCAATCCTCATAGTACCGCAGCGGATTCAGCATGTGAGCATGCCAAATAAGCGCAACATCTGGAAATTAGACGATCAAGAGTGTTAGACCGAACATATACCAATTGGAGCATCACAAATGCGATCTCATACCTATCGGAGGAAGCGGAATCGACTCGGGATCAGGCCGTTTCTCCTGAAGGTAGTCAAGCCATTTCAAATAACGCCGCTCGGCGTGACAAAGGAACCTCCAGTCAGCGAGCTGGTCCTTGGACTCCAGCATGCAAAAGCGGTGGAGCAAGCCGAGGTGCGCCTCTGCATTCTTGACGTTGGCCACTTGGTCGACTTCCACTGGCGTCACGGGGGGAAACTCCGGGATCATAGAGGCTGCTGTCGTCGGGATCGCGAATTTGCCTTTGTTCACCGAGGGTGCCGGCGAATCGGCCGAACTGCCTGAGGTTTCGACTCTGGCTTCTAAGAAAGCCTCTTGAAGAGGGACAGAATGAGGTTCAACAACAATAGTGGGAAAACTCATGTCAGCCGCGTCAAAAGATTGTCTGTTTACCTATATTCGCAATGTCGACCGCGCTGCTTTGGTGTGCTGATGCATCCTGGAGGACACATTGCATGGGTAGGAAACCGGATTTCTTTGTTTTCAGGTTTTCTCCGATTCCCCATCTGTCGGAAAACACCGTGAAAACGTCAATTCTATCCTCCGCGTCGAAACTGAGCTCCTCGAATGACTTTTTGGCATACGCGTGCATCGCTTTGTATGCAACCCTGTATCCTGACGCTCTGGCTCTTGCCACGTCTCCTTCATTGGACGATGACCTTTCTCCGATTGGTATCACCTGAGGATTGCCCGGGGTGCCTCGCGCAACGAGAGTGACAGGGATTAAGCGATCTACGAGGGGCTGAGTCGACGCCAATCCCAGGGCAACAAAATGGAGTGTGTGTGTGTATGAAAAATGTTCACAGTCGTACGTCGATAGTGCATTTCCTGGAACTGGGAGCTCAATTATGATGAACTCAATTTTTTGTGGAGGAGTTTCGTTGTTTTGAAGCTGAAGCCGTTTTACCTCGTCGTTTATGACTTCGCAAACATGGCCTTCCTTCATGTCACTTTCACTGCTGTAAGTCATATAACTCCGTTGTGGGCGGCCAATTTTCCAGTTGAGTGCAATGGAACAAGTTTTCAATTGGTCATGATCTGGAAGAATGATTGCAAAACGGATCGATATCATGTCCCCAGGAATAAAATAACTGAACTTTCGTCAGTAGGAAACAGCAATGGCTATGTCCTCACTCAACTTGCGCTCAAGGCTGAGTACAAAGTCAAAGTGGTTCAAGGTCCAGTCACTGATAAGAACGCTTTTCTGTAAAGCGAGCTTGGCAACCCTTTCTTGGTAACTTGGCAAGATTGTAAGTGTGATCTCCTTTGAGGTAGTTCTTTTTAACGTCATGTAGCCAAATTTGTAGGAGTAGCTTAGAGTAGCCTTAATTTTGTAAGATATTATTTTCTTGCAAATGCCATCATCATAGGCAAATGTGGAACCAGCATTTAATAGAGAGTAGTAGAATATTATTGAATTGGAAGAGTCTCCACTCGCGATGATTTGATTGGAGCGCCAATGTTGATCTAAATTCTTGGATTGAACAGGTTTACCAGCCGAAGCGTACTCCCGTACCAGCGACACCTCAAACTGGAAAGAACAGTCAAGAGCCGGTCAGAGGCCGAACAATCAGCACGCACCCACTGCAGTTTGGCGGCATGCCTCGATTCGTTGTGGAAGCCCACATTGAGTTCGAGGTTGTCACCTCCTGCGGCCACGACCAATTGGCCATCGCCAGAGTCAGCCGGTCTTCTGGAGGGTGGCTTTGCCAGGCGGATGGCGACGATGCTGACCGGCCCTCGAGGCATCGGGGCGGGGGGCGCAGTCGAGCGAACGGCTGTCTTCTTGGCCAAGGAGTGTCAATCCCTGATCGGCTCCGCCACAGCACACAGCAGCTGTCTCCCAGGGTGGTGCAAGTGGAGTGCACACCCACCCGCCTAACACACCCCTCCCGTCTAATTATTGCTTGCCCGTACCACACGCACGAGTTACACACATCCATGATAATTTTGTGCTTAATCACGTGGAGGCTTGAACTACCCTGGCTGTCTCCGCCTTGAGCATTATAATACTCTATCCGGTGGCTAAGGAGGCCGAATGCCTTGCATCACATCGTAAGGGACAGCAGCACCATGAGTTGCATGCAGTCAATGTTGCTTGGCCGCCTCCTTTACCTGGGGATAATTTGACTGCAATCTTTTCCACATGGTTTTGCCTAGTTTGTTTAATTTTGCCCTGCCAAATTTGAGACCACCACCACCCAGAGGGTTTGTGTTTTGCTTCGTGAGATACCCTCAGCCGACCCCTCCCCACTGGCTTGGTACCCCACCAAACTACCTCCAGGACCGGCTTTTACCCCCTCATGCCTTTCACCACTTTATCTCGCTCCCATCGTAAGAAAGAAACTTTCCGGATGTTTCGCTGGTCCCACCATCGACCTATTCCAGCAAGAGAGCAGTTAGACCATGCATATTAAATATCCGAGATGGCGTCTCACCAAAGAAAGGATTCCGTTAACACTTTGTTCCAATGTCTGTGGCGCTTCTTTCAAACCGGCCATTTGGGCGTAGTGGTTGCCCATATCGGTCTGGACCCACCTAAATTTCTCGGGTGTTAAACAATTGGCCAGATAATGCCCTACGCCTTACCCTGGGTGGACCGAGAACGCGACAATCCCCTCATGCTCAATCGAAATCCTCTTGACGATGTAATTGAGCGCAGCCTTGCTCACTCCGTAGCCGAGGGCCGGGAACGGGAAAGGGTCGCCGATGCTCGCCATGGTGGTCGAGACCCCGACAAATTTCGGGCTCGCGCTCTTGGAGAGGAGCCGCGGCCAGACGGCCTGGAATAGCAGCAGCGGCGCCAGTGAGTTAATGTAAAAGTGGTCGAGCATGATGTCGGTGGTGACGTCCAAGACGGGTCGCGGGTCCCGCGCGATGCCGGCGTTCGCGATGACAGCATCCAGGTGGCCCACACCTGCGGCGATGAGGTCTTCGGCGAGCCGCGCGCCGTCGTCTGCGGCGACCTTCGGGTCGGAAGCGTCGAGCTTGAGGACGAGGATGCGGGACGAAGTGTGCGTGGGGAGGTCGGCGAGCGAGCGGGCGTTCTCGCTGGCCAGGTCTCGCACTGTGGCGACGACCAGGGTGGCCGGGCGCGCGGCGAGTGTGGCGACCAAGCCGCGACCGACGCCGCGAGCAGCGCCGGTCACAAGGTAATTTGTCGTGGACGCCATGGCGTGAATGGGAGTCTTCGAAAGTGGATGTCGGAAGCTGGAGATGAGTGCTTATTCAGCTAATTTTGCTGAAATGTGTGAAGCTTGCCATCTTTTGTTTAAGTATTGTGAGTTGGGAACTAGACCCAACTCTGAAAGGGGTGCTGCAAAGTCGACCATAGCATGCGGAGAAATGAGAAATATAGACACATCGGGGAATAATTTCTTCCGCCGCCAAGCCGTCACCTGCATCCAGGGGTTGTGGCCAATGTGATACAATAGTTTGACACCGCTTTTTTTAAAGAGGTGTCAACCGTACTGTGTATTTGACTGTAGCAATACTGAAAATGGGATCTATATTTCAATAACGATGGTCACTCGACTGCAAGGTGCACAGTGAAAAAAAGTATCGAGTGGGCCTGCGAGATTCCCCCCGTAGCTGCGGTGAACCCCAAGAACGCATCGGGCGCTTGCACAACCTCGGCGAGATCGACACCCTCCGCCTCGAGGAGGCAGGCGTAATCCTCGTCTTTCAACGGATCATCAGCGGCTTCGCCGGTCACCTCAGCGAGCCACACGGCCAGGCTGCGCTGGGCGGCGCGGTACACAACGCGGGCGGCGAGCGGCCGACCGTGCAACGGTGGCGCGCGTGTGCAACAGGCCAGGGCGAACCGGTGGTGCGGCGAGTTTGGCGCTGCTCCGCGCGACATCACGGCCACGTGGTTGTCGGACGGGTCGCCGGCAGTGTCGCGGCCCTGGTAGGTGTCGAACTCGACGGCCAGACTGCGCGGCAAGCCGGCGTAGCCGAGGCCTGCACCGCCGGTGCCCACGGCAGCGGTGCCGGCCGGCGCACCCTGCACCACAAACGCCAGGCCGTCGGCGCCCTTGCGGTCAATGAGAAAGACAAAGTCCGCCACGAACGAACGGTCCACTGGGAGGCGCGCCGGCGTCCATGCTGCACCGACCTGGTCGGCGCGGTTCTCGGTCAGCACGACGGTGCGGCGGCTGTCGCTGAAGTTGGAAGCCGACGAACCCACAAGCGACATTTCGGATCCCGCTAGGTCAAACAGGAGGTTTGTTTCTGTAGAAATAATACGAGTTGGCAGACATAACGAATAAAGAGATTGAGGGGCAAGTGCGAGACGCACTCTTCAAGTGGACACCACGGCTCTCTTGCCTCGCCGTCCTCCACTCCTCGCCGCCAGAACGCCGGCCGACCAGCTCTCCCACGCGGAGCGCGCGTACAGGCGGCGAGCGCCGTTCGAGCTCCTCGGCGATGTCCCGCTCCTCCAGCTCCTTTCTTGCGGTCGGCGACAAGCCGTCGCGGAGCGCTGCCGTCAGCTCTGCTGCCAAGCTTTCGACAAAGCCCTCGCGGACCAGCAGCCTGCGCCGGTACACGGCCGGGAGCGCACGGCTGTACCGAAAGATTACATCCTTGACGTCATACTCGCCAAAGGCGAAGACGTATGTCAGCTTTTTTTTCCACCCGGCCTCGTACATGAGCGGCTGGTCTTTTTATGGTTGAAAGAGAGGGGGGGGGGGTGAGTTATCAATACGACATGGAATCTTATCGCACCTATCGATTTTTCACCCTCGCTGGGATCACAGTGGACTTCGAGTTGACATCGAACAGCAAAATGTAGCATAAGAACAATGCGTTGTCATCATCAGCGCTTACTCCATCGTTTCTGTGTTTCATTAAAGACTTCCACCCAGACGTGATCGGTGAAATCGAGAATATGGCGTGTCTCAAATCCCATTGCAAAGCAGAAGAGAGTAAAAAGATTTGCCCATTCTCCGCATCTTCACCACGAAGGAAAGGGAGCCAAGAAGAAGTAAGGGTGAAGGTACGATCAGAATCACAATTGAACGCTAGCATTGAAAACATTTCAGACCTTCCTGCTCTTGTCTCCATTAACTTATCAAGGTCGTTATAACGGGGAAATCTCGTGCGCTTGCCACAGGTTGGGTCGGTGCAGACGTATATTTCGACGTGGCCAGCACCACCTCGCCTTTCATCAGCGGAAGGTACGTCAGTCCCTGCGGCTCTGGTGTCAGACTGCAAGCCAAAATATCTCTCGTCAGCCATGTCCTATTCAGAGCGGTGGGCATTGAGGGTCGCTTACGTTGCAGAACGAACAAGGTGGGCTGTTGACCCACTGCATGAACTCATCGCGGTACCACTTTGCCAGGGCTCCAAGAAGAGCGTCTTGGAAAGTAACGCCGGCAAGTGCTTCGTCGCTGGAGCCACCTAAGGCGGTAGTGGCAGCGGCAGCAGTAGCGATCGCCTCCTCGGCCTCGTTGTGGAGCCTCTCGACTGGTATAACCGACCTGAAGAGCAGAGCAACGGGTGAGAAGCAGCTAGAGAAGTAATATTGCCCTCCGTACCTGGCGCGATCCTGCAGGTCGGGATCTAGGTACTTCCGGAAGCGAGCCGACTCGCCTGCAAGGCGCGTGCGTAGTTGGGCTTCCTGCGCGGCTTCGTTGACGCGTTGGCGGCGCCGCCGACGGAAGGCGACGTTCCTGCCAAAGAGGAGGAATTCGGTGAGGGCGATGAGAAAGGGAGAGAAGGAGCGGAGGGGGTGTTGTAATGTGCCAGGGGATATGAAGCCACCAGTAGATGTGTGGTCGTACTTCGCAGCGATCTCGTCGGCGGCGGCGCCGATGTCTGGCGCAACTACGGCGGCGGTGGCGCTGGCGGCGGCCATGGCAGTACAAAAATTCGTCGCTAAGACGCGGCGCGGGTCAAGCTAGGACGGGAGCGGCGCCAGCAGCCGACGTCCCCGGCCTGCATTCCCACTCGGGTCAGTTCTGCTGGCAGGCAAGCGGCGCCCTCGCGGAGGTCGTGTGCTGCCAGTTTCCATATCTACGGCCTGTCTGAGCACATGACACGAAGTCGTGTCTAGAACCTCTATCAGGAGGAGGCAAAAAGCCAACTTGAAGGCGTGGACGGGGTTGAGTAAAGCGGCGGTGGCACTTATGCAAATAGCTTTTACAGCTAGGTGAACGGCGTGCCTATTGGCTTCGACGAGGCGACGAACTCGGCGGCCGAGGCGGCGGGGGGAGAGGGGGGTGCGTGAACCGAGCCTGGTGCTGATAGAGGCGTTGTTCCGACACGCCCAGATAGAGCTGCTGCGCGGCTGCCGGCCGGACGTGGTAAGCCACGTCGACCAGGTGCGCGTCGTCCGGCCGGCATTTGCGCTGTCGCCGAGGTGTGGGCGCGAGTCGAGCGCAACGTGGCGTTTATGGCCGAGTACGGCAAGCTCGTCGAGGTCAGCTCGCACGTGTGGAAAAATCTGCCGGACGCCTATCCTTCCGGGATATATTGCAGTTTTAGCCCTGTTTTCTTGAGGCTTGATGACTTACGCACAAGTATCGTTCTCTCTCTTTCCCCCCCCTCCCTTTTCCCCCTATTTGCCTCTCTCCACGCATGCACACCGCTCGCTGCTGTTACGTGTGCAACTGATGATTAGCCGCCGTATCAAGTTCACGCTCTCGGATAACAGCCATGGCCCGTTAGAATTAGGTACTTATTCGATGAGCTGCATGGCTACGTTCGCAAGATAGGCGTCACGGAGGTGCACTGGTGGGCCGAAGTAAAAAGCACTAAATTGGTTTGAGCTGACAAGACCCAAGAAGAAAAGTCAAATCAATCAGAATGCCGCGTGCCAGTCGCCACACAGGCGGCGAGGAACCTTCTCGGGCAAGGCGCCGCCGGCGTGCTACGGACGCAGAGGAGGCAGGGGAGGAGGAGGGGTACAGCCGCGGGGGCGACCGCAACGATGCGGGCGCACCCGTGGACAATGCGTCGGGCAGCGATGCTGCCGGCCCTACAAAGAGCGCGCCTGTTGAGCCCACGAACAACGAGGTCCGCCCTCCCTCGCCGATTAAACCACCACCACCCCGAATAAAACATATATTCTAAACATCATGATTCAGAGCTCTCGCCGTTCTCGCAATTCCTCTCATCGACGCCACAGTTCAAGGAAGGAAGAGGTTGAAAGTGCTGTTGAAAACAAGGGCGATGATGACTTGAATGGCTCGCTTCAAGGCGACGACGAACCACCCGCGAAGCGCTACAAGGGCACCAAGAAGTCGTCATCAGCCGTGGCTGCGAAGAAATCAAAGCATTCAAAAGCCGTCGCGGACGGCAAGCACAATAAGTCGAGTAAGCACAAGAGCAGACGCGCACGGTCGCTGACCCCATCTGATGAATACGACGACTATGACGACGACTACGATTCGTACGACGATGAGTCGGACGTGTCTGTGCCCCGGCGCCACCGAAAGCATGCCAGCTCGCGAAGCCAACGCCACAGGTCGTCGCGACGTTCGTCGAGGGGGGAGAAAAAGTCCATGTCCCGACGGAGGCACAAGCGTGAAGTTGAATCCGGCTCAGACCTCTCGGACGGCTACGATAGCTACGATGAAGAGTCTGCAACGGATTCTGCTGATGAGGCCCGCCGGGATAGGAAACGCCGCCACAAGCACGCGCGGTCAGAAAGGCGCGAAAAGCCCTCTGGGCGTACCAGAATGACTGGTCGCATAAAGGAATCTGGCTACGGCAAGGAGGCGATTCCGTCGAGGGAGTCTCGCCGTGAAGTTTCTCGCAACGAGGTATCCCCTCCCCCACAGAGGCAGGAACGCCAAAGACCGTTGTATAAAGATAATGTTCGTCCAAGCGCGGTCGAGGACCGACCAGTCGCTCGAGACCCGCGGCCGACCGACGAAGATTACAGGGCACCTGCTGCAAATGATGAACCGGCGTACGACCGGCAGGATCGTGGATATGATCGGCAAGATCGGGGATATAACCGCGA
>JADGKE010006585.1:0-10774 GCA_026954515.1 Cladochytrium tenue
ATCCGCCGTCCAGACATATCTAAATTGCAGAAATATTCCGCAGGGACTTCGGTATCGCACGAGCAGAGGTTGCAAATAAACTTTCGACCACCGTCCACAAATTGGTAGTACGGGTTGAGATAAGAGCCGCAGCGACGGCACCGTAGAGGCCCGTTTGGACCAAAATCTACCACATCTAAGGGTTTCTGTGCCATACCACAAACATTAGTTGCATTTACGACATGGCGGTAAAGTTGATTCAAACCTCATCTGGCGCCAAGTCGGCCATTGGCTGTATGACTGCACCCATGGGAAGGTTGGAAGTGGTCAAGAGTTCTTCCGTGCACGGTATGTGGTACGTGGTCAGACGCATAAAACGAGGATTGCAGTTTCCTTCGTCGACCCCGCAAAACCGAGATGAGGCGAGGGGTGGCATCGTTCGCGAATAGGTACTGAAGGGCTTGCCCTCGTGCGCTGCCTGGTCCGCCTCTTGGACAAACAGCGGGCTCGGAATCTGGTTCGGGTCGATCCGATTTCGCGGTGCGGCAGGCTTGGCGCCGTAACCATTCGCTCGCGCAGGATCGTTGGGGAACCCTGGCTGAGGATATCCAGGAGTAATCGCAGGTGATTGATTGGGGAAGGGAGGAGGCGCGCCAGAGGAAGGTTCCCCCGGACGGAACCCTGGCGCTGGCGCCGGTCCCTGTTGAGCAAACTGGCCGTTGTGTGGGATCGGTTGCGGCGCGCCAGGACCGTAGGGCATTCCATGGCTCGGACCCTGAGGCTGCCCAGGTGCGAAAGGTTCCGGGATCTGCGGCTGCGGCGGTGGTGGCATCCCATACGGACTCGCTGCGGGTTGCGGGGACGAGACCATATTCGCGTAAACGCGTCGTGCGCGCTGGCCGTGGGCTGCGGGGCGTGGATGGGGGTTGATTGCCATCTGACCCATTTGCTGCTGGACCTCTGGTAAGCCTTGATGGGCGGAAGCTTGCGAGGCGAGCGGCACGGGTGAAGGTCCTGCGGATGCAGGGCCGTTTCCTTGGGGTCCGTTGATTTGTTGCACTGATGGTCGAAAGGGAGGGCCAGAAGTTGGTGTCGCAGGGCGACTCCCTGGTCCCGTTTGTGCCAGCGGCGATGGAGGCCCAGCAGGACTACCAGCCGGCAACGGTCGAACCGGTCCCTGCGGCAGTCCTATGAAGTACCTGGTCAGAACGCGCGATAAAAAGGCGAATCATTCAGGTTGAGCAACCCCACCTGCTGGACGCGCAAGAGGGCGGCCTGCACCTGGTGGAACAAAGCCTGGAGGCTGTTGAGCGCCTGGATGAGACGGGGGCCGCTGCATCTGCCCTGGTCCAGTCGGTACCTGAGGTCCTGCGTGGTGGACTAGAGGCCGGAACTGCCCACCAGGCCCACCTCCCGCCACAGGCCCAGGACCAGCACCATAGAGTGGCTGTGGTGCTTGACCCGCCGCGTAAGGTACAGGGCCAGTTGGAAACCGCTGTTGCTGCTGCCCCTGCTGAGGTGGAGGAAAGGGTTGCTGCTGTTGCTGTGAGTACATCGCGCACGGTTTCTGGACTTCTTGTCGGTTGTGACTTGATTGATATATATTTTATATTATTAAATTCTTCAACTTCCCGCCACACCACCACTTTATATTACCCCACCCGCTTTCCTCCAACGCAGCCTCTATGTCCCTTAAAGTGACCACCAGGCCCTCCATCGTGGTGGCTAATTGAAAAGCGTACCAGGTCGTCAAAATCACCGTGTCTATACCAGCATTGCTTGACATGCACTGTCCGAAGCTCCATAAGGGCCTGGAGACTCGGCAGTCCAGAGTAGGGGTTCACTCCTTCGTTGACATGGGCGAAGACTGAATGTTCTCTGGTTGCTTAGTGCCTTTCAATAAAGTGAATTTCTCAAATTCCATTTTAATCAATCTCGTCGGTTTTGGCGCAATATAAATAATACAAATGAAAATGTGCGGAGAGGCAATGGGTGGAGTAGAACTGAGAAACGAGAAGTCAACAGGGTGATATCGTGGATAGTCAGCTTACCAATCTGTTTAATCCTTCGAACTTCCTCCTAAACGAGTGCAAGGGGGATTAAGGGCCAAGTGGACGAGTCATGTACATAGTATGAACCAACCCAACATTGGATTCATGGTCAAAACATCATCTTCGATCGAACTAGCTGTGGCTCGCCTGGTTTAGATTTCCGGCACCTCATCGAATACCTTAGAAAACACTACCTCCTCCGAAGCGATAATGTCGCGCGAACCCGACTCCCTTTGATTTCCAATGTCCTCTTCCACCGCAAGTATACTAATAATTCGCCATCGAAAACTACTGTTCCTGAGTAGTGATTATCAGAATCTCCGCAATCTAACCCAGATGGATTCGAAAGACCGTGATGGGGGAATGTATGCGGTACGTGTGCTAAAACAAGCCCTTGGGCGTGACGGAGCGCGAGTTTCGTCTGAAGAGACAGGATGTTCGCTTGCTAAGCTACGACTGTTACTTACGCTCGCACCTGCCCCAGGGTCGAACGTATATCACCGGGTATGATATCCGTGTCATGAACAGATGTTGAGATGTTTGAGTTGTCTGGGGTTGAGGAGGCGGGCGTCAACGAGGCTCGCTTGAGCAATCCAGCACCTGAAATATGCAGGGAGTTCTCCACTTTTCTGCCGAAGATACCAGCAGTTGTGGAGCGTCACACAGAATATCAATCGCGTGTGCTATGATTGATATTCATGAAAAATCTGATTCTGGATTAGACTAAAAGTCATGGCCTTCAGCGCAGCGCGGGCGCAGACCGGCTTCGCTTTGAAGCGCGCCGCCGACGCCGTGGCCTTCGATTCGAACAACCTCTACGGCGACGCCCTGGCTGCCTATCGCGACGCCATCCAGGCCCTCGAGAACGTACTCGCGAACTCGGACGACGCCTGGCAGGAGGAAGACGCCGGTGGCGGCGCGGCTGCTGCTGCGGCTTCAGACCCAGAGGATGGAAACTTGAACTCCACAATCTCTGACCCCTCGCGCCGCAAGGTGATCGAGCTTCGGAACCAGTACATACAGCGCGTCGATCTGGTTAGTCGCAGTTTTTCTTCCTTACCCAATAAACCCTTCATCCGGCCTGCTTTTTTCGGTTACTGCCTTGGCCATCCGTTGATCAGACCTGTACCGTACTTCCCATTTAGCTGCTGGCAAACATACCATCCCACATCGGCGCAGTCTATAATGGTAACGGCTTTGGCGTCAGCCTCGAGGCAGAAAGCTACGCCAGCATGTCTCTCGGCTCGCAGCAGGGCGGCGCCCCCACCGAAGCCTTCCTGTCCTACGACGCCTTCTTTGAGACGGTTGCTCAGGACGACCCCAGCGCCTTGACCCCTCCCGAGATCCCGCCGCCGGGGGCGACCCCACAGGCAAACGCCCACCGCGCCTTCTGCCTCATGCAGGCGCTGGCGCAGACCATGCAGTCTGGCGGCCTGCTGACACCGCGATTGCATGTGCCCCGGCAGGTGTGGCTGCAGTCCGGCGCAAAGTTTGTGGCGATCGAGGCCAAGTTTGCCGCGTGCGAGTCGCTGTACCTGGCGCTTACGCAGGCTCTGCGCCGTGCCCACCCTGCCGCCGTCGCGGGCTCGGGTGACGGGCCGCTTCCTGACGCTCAGGTCGTGGTGGCCGCGCTGGATGACGTAGAACCCACGATCGACGCCGTGCGAAAGGACCTGGCAAAGAAGCTGCGCTACCTGGACCTTGATGCGCTGCGCAGCGCTGGGGGAGCCAGTGACGGTGCGGGATCGGGCGGTACTCTTGGCCGTGGTGGTACCCTGGGACGAGGAGCTTCCGATGACACCGAGTCCCAGATGACGGTCAATTCCACGGGATCGACGCTGAAGCGGTGGGGCTCGCGGCTGTCAAGAAAACTTTCCAACTTGGGATCGCGCAAGGCCGAAAAAGTCGCAGACCTGTCCGCCTACGTCGAGCTCCTAAAGCGCCTGTTTTTATTGGGAAAAGTCTTGGATGGCTGGATGACCCGCTACGAGCAGGATGCCGGCTCCGTCGGTATGGGCGGCTTCTCGTACGGGTCGCAGGCATCATCCCGCATGGCCACCGACCGAATTGCGCGAGTCGGCCAGTTTTTCGAATCCGTTGTCTTGGTGTTTGTGCTGAAGGACTTCGAGATCTTGATGGAGCGCTATCAAAAGAAGATGGGCCAAGTTGCGCTGCTCCCCGCGTAACCTGTGCGATCGGACTTTGAACTAACTGCGGCATGTCGGCCGAAGTTGTGCTGGCTTTCGCAACTTCGTGCGTACCCGACAGGGACGTCGGAAAGGCCTCCTACCAAACTAGATTTTATTTCACATACTTGGCAATAACACAGACGATCCTGTTCTCATGTACACAAAACAACCTGCACTCGACGAAGCCTCCTTAAGCCTGGGTCGGAAGTGTCAGAGTTGCAGCGATGCGATAAAGACAGAAGAGCACAATAATACCAGCGACGCCTTGTACGCCTCCGCAAGCTTCTTCATGCGCTCCTGGGGAGTCAAATCGGGGTATTTGTCCTTGTAGGTGGGGAACTCTTTCTGTAATGGAAGCAGAATGCGATCAGGGGTTATACCAATGCGGATGAAATGAGAATAGCGTGGGAGGGGGTGGGGGTGCGAGGGAGGACAGTTGGGCGAGTTTTGGAGCTCCTATCACCTTCAGAAACTTTCTCCAGGCACCCTTTTGGCCCTTCGGTCCAGTATCTAGAGTATCACGTCAGCGTTACTTTTTGGTCCGAACAAAAGGCTGGGTGGCTCTGACCGCCTTTCTTGGCAACGCCTGTGGCAGCCTTCTTGGAGGCAGCAGGGGCCGTCGAGTCGTCCTTCTTGGGCGGCATTTGTGAGGCCTTTGGTTACTGCTAGTTCAGTTTAAACTATCATCCGCAGAAGTTGGACGTAGTTTAGTCGGGCTGAGCAAGATGCTACAGTGCTTGTGGTCTTGCAAGACTTACTGTTTTCACGGCGTGGCGATGGACGGGCGGCCGAACTTCCGCAACGTGACAGTGGTGGGTGGGGCGGTTTTGTGGGGTGCTCGTTGGTGATTTTTATAGATAAACAAACAACTGTCCGGATGCTGGTTTAGTTCGATAATAGCCCACAAACCTCTCTTGAGTGAGGTCCGGGAAAAAAGAAACAACAAATAATCTTCGCAGTGGTGATTGATTGGTTGGTAAATGGAGGGTCGCATTGTAAAAGGGCACATAATACAGAACGAGCGATGCATGCTTCAGAAGACGAGGATGTAGTTCCCCAATAAAAAATGTATCACGCCATCGGGAACCATGCCGATTCAACAGGAAGTAGGGTCATGAACTTTCCTCCGGTTGAGCGGGATCAGTTGACCGCGTCGTTGAGGCCGCCACGAATGCCTGATGTGCATCATCACGCTGCTTGATCCAGTAGTTGCGATTTGTTCGAAGACCTAAAGGAATAGTGCGAGAGATGAACAATTATATGAAATTGCAGGAGCGGAAGGAGGCACACAAAGCATACCGTCTAAAGGATCGGGAACTCTGTGGAACATATCGAACGCTTCGTAGAGTGGGATCTGTTTGATTGTTTAGTCGGACTTCACTCTTTGCAAATAAGACACTAACGCAAATGAAATCTATGAAGCCTATTTGAGAATTTGGTACGGATATCTATGTCGGAAAAGAACGATTTGTGAGATTCATAATGTTTAGGTCTCGCTTCTTACAGAATTCCGATCGTAATAGGGCGACACGGGCAAGCCAGCGGCCTTCTCTGCGTCGCCTATATATATTGCGATGGTGATTCGGCCGTAAGTATCCAGTGATGATGCAGCGAAGCTTTTGTTTAACAACCTTGAAGGAAGAATTCCTCCAGAACACGATTTGTCCATTCCATGTACAGTTGCTTGCCTTTCGTTGGATTTGACACATCTAAGAGCGAGTAAAACACCATCCGCGCCTTTGGACATTCCATACCTGCGCATTTTATCATCATTTTCCATAACAGAACTCTGTCTGCATCACACGACACAGGGTCAAAGGCGTGCAATAGCGAAACCTGGTAATGTTCTGTATTAGGTTTTTCATTCGGCACGAAACGCTAAAAGGTACCGACCTTGTTTTTGAACATACTTAGCACAGTGAAGTGCTGTGTCTGCAGGTCCGTGGCCAGTACCAGGTCAATTATGAGCTCCCGGGCTTGCTTAAAGTCATCTCGGCTCAGGTGCGAGAGGAAGTTTTTGTCTGCTTCCCTCAGAACACGGAATGCAGATGCAAGATGATGATTCTCGAGAACCGAGCGATCGTTGTAGATAATCGCCATATTATCAAGAGTGTTTATAAGAAAGTTGTTGTTTCGTCCAGGCTACGGATCACAAATAAGGTTAATACATCTTTTGTTCTTGGGAGTTACTTACATGACTAAAGACATTGATTGACATCGCCGACAAAGCACTTTAGTTCCATAAATAAGAGCAATATCAACACTTACTCATAGTCATGTATGATCGCAGCTGTATATAGAGCAAGCAGCTCAAGATCGCCAATTTGTACTATGTCGTCGCACGAAGTTGCCAAAAAGCTTGTTCCGTGCAGGACATCGGTGGCATGGAGGGCATTATGGTAGGGCACATCCGCTCTATACCCCGCCTCAATCGTCTCCACAAACAGAAGGAACGTATCAACAGGGATATGCAAGGTTGAATACAAGTTGGATCTCAAGAATAGAAAATGGGCAAGCGTCAACAGAGGTCGCCCAGAAGAGAGGCTATTTAGTTCAAAAAGGTTCCAGTTCCACGAATCCACATTCTCCAGCAGCTGGGTTACTTTTGAGAAGTTTTCGTCGGTATCGTCGCTTCGAGCCGAAAGCTGCTTCTGATTCAATATCGGGAGGTTGACAACAATTTCGTTTACGCTTTCAGATGAGGAATGTAATATGGATGGAGGATTTGATTTCGCTTCGATCATTTTACTACTCGGTGTGGGATTGGTGCTAAGTGGGAATGGGCCGACCGCGGATAGCTTTCTCATCAAGTTTCGCAACGGCGATCCAGCTGGCGTGATTTGAAGGTCGTGTCCCAACTTCAAGATGCCCACCGGTCCTCGAGCATCGGCGTCGTCTTCATGAGATTGCAGAGATTCTTTTTGGTTGCAATCTGACCTATTGATGCGTTGGATCGAAGTGATTGTTGAAAGTCTTCTTCTGTCAACAGGTCCCATCGCATTGGCTATCGAGCCACGCCTTGGATGATTTTTGCGCTCCTGCGAAGGTGCTCGACTAAGTGTCTTCTGGTGATCCGATGTCTTGCTGAAGGAGATCCGCCTGTGAGAATCTTCATATGAAACCAAAGACAATTTCCCATCATTCCCACCGCGGCGAGTGGCTCGCCCTCGGTAAAGGTTGCTGTAAAACCATTTCTGTGACGAGAGTCAGAATTCACACATTCAATAAAGAAATATCCTTACCTCTCCTTCAGCATCAAGTCCAGTTATTCTACCTTTAGGGTTGTGGCTTAAATCAGGAGCCATAATGTCACTGGAATTTAGCAGAGCCAAAACTTGTACAATTTGGACGTAGTGAGCATGCGAGAGCGTATGATCGACGCGCAAATAGTTAAGGCTGGCAATCGCCTTATCCAGCGGTGATTCAAGGTTCGCAATTTGGTTCTTGTAATTCTCAGAAAGATCCTGAAGTCGACCCAGGAGCGCTGCGTTAGCATCCGAGTAGTTTCGCGCTCGGACGTATTGGCCTCGCAAGCTGCGCTCGTGGAAGTAACTGCACGAAATAAGCACAAAACACGAAATTCCATTCAAGACGACCCCATCCGCGAATCCAGTTCGATCAAAAGGGTGGTTTGAGGCCGATAAGCTTCGATAGGATTCTCCAATAAACAATACTAAAGCGATTGGACCGGCTAGTAAGGCGGATATGAACCGCAGGCGCAAAAGTGCATAACCAAAGAAAAAAACCAATGTACACAATAATGCTGTCTTGTATACGGTAACAGAGTACTCTATCACGTAATGACGCAATGATCCCAGCACGCCAATGTCAAGCACAAATATTGCTGTTGTCAGCCAATTAGAGAGGCGAATTATCGAGTAGCTCGGGTTTTTCCGCAGTGACAAATAGAGAACAACCAGCGTGGCTGTAATGCACGGTGTTATGATTATTGCCATATCGCTCTCCAAGCTGTACGTGGAACACAAGCGCCCAGGTTCGCACGTTGAGCAAACATATCCACTCGGGCATAAACTCGGCGACGCTGAGTCCCGAAGAAGAAGAAGGTCGGAATAATTTTTTGCATCTAATGGGTAAACTATAGAATAAAAGACGCCCAAACATATCCCGCCTATCAAATGAATGACCGCTGCAGTTTGCCAATATCCGATTGACTTTTCAAAGTTGTAAGCAAGAAAACCGACTTCCATGTCCTCTTCCAGAAACGATAACGTCCACCAATTTATCTTATTCGATAGAACCAATCCAGGGGCCTCCGAGCGAGCAGTATCCGTGCCATCCTGTCGAGCGGTCGCATTCAGATGTTGGCGATTGGCACCTATAAGTGCATGAACGAGCAACCGTAGTTTTGCTGACAGTTTGGCCAAAGAAACCTTCAACCACAGTTCGCCAGTAAGTTTTGCGTCCTCAGGAATATCTGGTTTGTTGGCATTATAGTTGATGTTGATCTGTTCCTCGAGATCTCGTAGAACCACAAAGCTGTCGCTTCGACCGAGTTTATTATCAGATTTCTCTGAGGAACTGTCTCTCAACTTTTGGTCGACGCGCTTTTCGCTTGATGGGTGCTTTTCTTCTTCTAGAGGCCCTCTGGACACAGGGTGGTCACCGGCAGGTTTCCGAGAGCTCCTTAGTGATTCGGAGGACTCGATCTTGCCAGTAGTATTTGGGATACTAGGTTCATATTCTCGGTGCCCATCTATTTCAGCAGAGTCCGATGGGTGAAGGACAATAGGGCCTGTGACGGTAGGGGTTTTTTTCAAGTCATCCCGGAAAGGTGCCTTATTGACAGGGTAGATAAACGTCGGACCAGCAACATTGGGCTGACTTTCACGGTGCGTAAACTGACCTCCAGTTGACAATGCTGCGGCTGTTAGGGCGGCTGTTTTTGTCAGCTCCCGTGCTGATCGGGATTTCAGCCGCATCGAATTCGATCTATTCGTGGTTTCTTGCTGCGAGGGTATCTGGCGCGCAGACTGCTTGTCTAAACCGACCAATGATCCAGTTCGCTCCAAATTCGACCCATCAAACCCGTCCTTATTTCTTATGGAAACTGTCAACAGACCCTCCGTTGGGACGTCTAAGGCATCAGTCGAAGTCCGCCGATGCTCAATCGTAGACCTAGAAAGCTTCAAGGTGATACCCTTTTTTGTTTGCACTGTGGCTCTCAATGCTGATCTCTCAGGAGACATGATTCCCTGCATAACCATTGCATCAATGTCCAAACCGTTTTCAACGAAGTGCGTCTCACGCCCTTCAGCGCCTACGCAGGCTCGCCTGTCAGCATTGTCGCCTTGGTGGTGCCTGATCCCACTCATGACAATTTACATTGACGCATAGGCATGTCACCGACTTCACAGCAGGCACGCATGCAATCGATGGCTTCCAGTCCAAGTTGCAAATAATGCTTTCTGCAAATACGCAGGGCAAATGTATTGAGGTTACTCCGTAACTGCCTGAAAATATGAAAAGATATATGGGTGGCCGTTCAACTACGCAAAGCAAATCGTGGTACAACGGATTTTGAATTTCTTATAACCGGGATATCCCAACACCACTGCATTGAGGAACCAAACAACGCGAGTGCCAATGCGAACCGGATAGAAATAATCACAACAAATGAAATCAACGTCCAGAGGGAGAAGTATCGAGGAGTATAGATGTGCACATACAAAGCGGCCTATGTAGGTTCACCGATTTTTCTTGTCTAGCTTCGCACGAAAGAACTTTGAAATATCCATGTCTACTAGTAGAACCCAGACAGATCCAATTAAAGAGATAACCGGAAGAGCAAGTGCCTGTCAATTGGTTTCATGAAAAAACATAAGCGAGGGCGAGGATGTTGTTGGTACACAGATGTTAAATGAGAGCGTCATTTAACCGTCGTCATAAATCATGAGCGGATGACATTTAAAATTTTGAGGCAGTTCGTGAGTGGTGCGCACATAAGAAGGAAGCCATGAAATTACCTCTGTTATGGGATTTGGCCTTGGTGCTGTACCATTCGCAATAACACGAAGAAGCTCAAGCACAATGTCATACGTAAACATGAATCGGCCAGCAACAACTTGAGCTATGAGAGCTGTGGCGGCTCTCTCGGCCGACACCAGAGAGGCTTGTCCTTCAATTTGGGCCGTCACCGCTGGCTTGCCCTTGTTTTCTTCGACGAAGCCGGGGGTATCGATGGACGGAGGAAGATAAAGGTGGACTGACACACCAAGTGGTGCCCATTCCGATCGAAGTCCTTCTGCGAGTCCCCGCAGCGCGTATTTACTTTGTATCGAACAAGTCAAAAAAATATTAGAGGGAACACCATCATAGCTGACCATTTACCTTGCGGAGTACGCGCTATATCCAATGAAGCTGATAATGGACAAGGCACTTCCAACGAGAACAACCCTCGACGGCAGCCTAACTTGCTCTTCGGCTGTGAATCCAGACGCAGTAACTGAAGCGTTCTGTCCTGAAGAAGACTGTCGTTTTGCGGTGGTAGGTAAGAGATCCGATTCTTTCGCCAATAAAGCAATAGCACGCAGGGTA
>JADGKE010006586.1:0-10752 GCA_026954515.1 Cladochytrium tenue
GAGAGAGAGAGAGAGAGGGAGAGATGGAGGGGGGGGGGGATTGAGTGGGAAACTGTGGTTGGGGTATGGGTAAATGGAAGGTGTGGTTGTGCGATTGGAAGCCAAGAAAAGTTGGGGACTTGCAACATAAACAGGAAGGTCGGAAATAAATTCAGGGGGTGTGTGGGAGGGCGGCAAAAGTGCATCTGCCAAAGGGCGTTTTTGCCCAACAAGACAAGGCGACCAGACAGTCACTAGTCCTCCTTGGAGGATCCTGTGTGAGTGGTCCCTTCCGCACCCTCAGATCCGCCACCGCCGTTGTTCGCCGAAATAATATCCGCAGTCCCTCCTGCAGGCGCATTGCCCCTATCGCCGCTGCAATCCGCGCCAGGCCGTGGCGATCCCGACGGCGCAGACTCGGCCGCTGCGGCGACAGTGGCGGCCTCAGTCTTGGTCGCGCCTCCGCCAACGTCGCTCGTGGACTGCAGCGGTGGAGGTGGTGTTTTGCGGCCGCCCTCGTCGTCACTCATGCGGATCTGCTCGCGCATCTCGCGCAACCGCTCGCGCTCGCGCTCGGCCTGCAGCTCGGCGCTCGTGCGCTTCTTCAGCGCGCTCTTGAGCACGCGGCCCCCGCCGCCGCCGCCGGCCCGGGGTACCGCCCGCGTCTGCCGCAGTGGGCTCGGCCCGGACTGAGACCCCCACCGTCCGACCCAGTTTCCTGCCAGCGATGAGGTAGACGACGCCGACCCTGTCGTCCCAGCCGCTGCCTCAGCGGCGGCAGCTGCCGCCTTCTCCCGCGCCAGCGCCGCCGCCGCCGCCGCCGCCGCGGCCCTTTGGGCCTCCTCCAGCATGCGCGCCTGCTCCTGGCCGACGGGGTCCTGGTCCAGGTTCAGCCCCCACTCCCCGCGGTCGATCTTGGCGGCAATCTCGGCGGCCTCGCTCTCACTCTTTCTCCGCTCACGAATCACAAATACCGAGAGCACGGCAACGAGGACCAGGAACGACCCAACGCCGGCAATCACGCCAATGTATGTTCCGCTGAGTATCGTTGATGAGCCGCTAGAGTCCTCTGCCCCAGTGGTTGGTGAGGCCGAAATGGCAGTTTGCGTTGCGTCGGTGCTCGTCACCATGGATGTTGCGGTTCCATTGCACAAAGGAGTAGTCGATGGTACGCAGGTGGTAGCTTGGCTATTTGGACAACACAAGCCTGGATCACCGATCATGATGCTAGCAACTCTCATTAGTCTTACACGGCGCCAATATTCCCATACACTTGTGAAA
Organism: Cladochytrium tenue; assembly: GCA_026954515.1. Lineage (NCBI taxonomy): Eukaryota > Fungi > Chytridiomycota > Chytridiomycetes > Cladochytriales > Cladochytriaceae > Cladochytrium > Cladochytrium tenue. The sequence goes on from JADGKE010006586.1 coordinate 1,261, forward strand.
TCTCAAAGTAGGCCTCATAAGTGTTTGCCCAGGAGGACTCCGTGAGCGTGGGATTATTTGTAATATTTCTAAAATTCAACTCAGTGAACTGTACGGCATTATAAGAAGCAAGTCTTACAGCAAAGAGACAAAGTTGGGGAGAGCATCTGCGTTACTGAGCCCCGTACTACCATACAGTGCATTATTTGTCAACGACCTGTGGCGATTATACATTAGAATATAACAATAATCGAAGCTCATGACTTACAAGGATGTGAGTTTCGTCAGGCCCTCTGGTTCGATCCCATATCGCAACTGAATCAGGACCTCGGGGAAACCAGGCAGGCTGGCTGGGGGGTTGTCGATGACGATTGCTGTGACAGAGTCAGATCCGGAGGGGCAGGTCGCGTTTGCTGTTGCCGAGCCGATGTCGGTGACATCGAAGGTGCAGCCACAGTACGCATCGGTGCCGCTTGTGGTGATGGCGAGAGAGAAGCCCCAGGCTTCGAACACATCGTACAGGTTGGTGCAGCCTAGGTCGGAGAAACTCGAGTCTGGCCCCGCGACAGCAATGGTCGGGACCGCGGTAGCGGAGCCGGTTGCGGAGGACGAGGAAGAGGACGATTGGGTCGAGGACGAAGACGCGGCGGAGGACGCCGACAGTGAGGAGGCTGAGGAGGCTGAGTGGGAACGGGACGACGAGGTCGACGCCATCAAGGGATCCGATGGGATGTTTGTGGCTGGCTGGCTGGCGAATCCAGCCAAAATTCTTGCGACACGTGAGAGATGTGGCGGTGACACCACTCCAAAAATACAAAGCGCCATCTTAGGTGTCTTCTAATGATTGGGCGTAGTAGCATTTCAGCATGGTTCGCACTAGGCCAGCCCTCACTTTTCGCTTCCTTCGCTTGCAGCAGCCTGCCCCTTTTCTTCTGACTTGGCGAGTGGTTCAATACGTACCAAGCCCGCAGGTACCGTACGACAGGGTCAGGATAACCCGAAATCAGCTTTTTTGTGGGCCAGCGCACGCCAATCCCCCGCACCCCCCCCCCTCATGATCAACTCACCATCTTGTGTGTGAGATGAGGTCCTATCACCTTTGGAACAGATGACCGGGACTGCGTTACTTCCACAAGCGACGTCAGCGAGGCAAACTCCGAAACGAGAAACAGCGTTTCAGTTGCAATCATGGTCTGGTCAAATTTGTGGAAATGGTGACGAACGAGAATGGTGAAGCGCGAGAAATGGCAAGTGAGAGAATTTATACCTCATTTTCGCTTTTGCTCATTTTCCTTTTTTTCAAGCCAGGCGGTGCGGTCTGACGCCACCGAAAAAGGCATTGTTTGGGCGTCTATCCGCACCAAGACCGACAGACTGTCCAGAAGTGAGTAATGATGGCATGAGGGATATATGCAATCCCATCCGTACTGATGGACTCCACTAATTTACAGAGGAATCTGCCTCTTGTCCAGTTACTAAAAGGTCGATATACCAGGTGGGTGGGGCAAACACTGCGAACTGACCCTCCTAATGTCAATCAACTGCGACCCGCCTCAAATTTTCCACTCTGGGGTCGATTGCGCAGCAATTGACGAATGGGTGTTGTCTATTCATCCACTCCATCTGGCATTCGTCTCCCTATTGGCCCTCCAGTTGGCGAGATATTGACTCAGTCAATCTGCGATCTGCGCGGAACCTATGCGACCGTCGTCTAACCTAGGGCCCAATCGTTGGACGTCAATGCATGCCCGGGGGTGGACAAGAATCACACAGGAACTTCCGGTTCTGGCAACACACTTAGTCGTTGATAATGCGGGACCTCCCTTTCATGGCTGGGGCAGTGCTTCAGTTTCGAAGTTCTCTTAAGATCACGTGCAGGTAACAACCGCCTTGTCAACAAGCACGAGTGCTGCCACCAAACCAATGGGGAGACATGCACGTTGTCTCGGCAAAATGAGATATGAGAGGGGATGTATTCATCATGACACGCTGCCTGCCTGACCCGGCCATGACGCAATCCTGGACATGCAATCATCATCATCATCATCATCATCATCATCATTGCCGTCTGCCCCGGCGGCTTAAGAAGCCTTCGTGCCCGCTCCCCGTTTCTCTCCCCAGTAGTCAACCGCAAATAGCCACAAAAAAAAAGACATGAGCGCCCCAGCCACCGCACCCGTCGCCACCGCTGCACCCGTCGCCGACCAGCCCGAGGCCGGCTCCGCCGCCGAGGTGGTGGTGAACACTAGCCACTTGCACGCAAAGCCCAAGCGCATCGTCGCCATCGCCGTCGACGGAAGCAGTTGGGTACCCCCACTACCCTCACCTCAGGATGTTCTTCCGCCTCCCCCTCCCCTCCTCTTTCTCCTCCCCATATTTCCTTCCTTCCAAACGCACCCTTGGTGCTCAGTGCTGACCTTCCCCTTACTCTTCCCTGCCTTCTCAAGAGCAAGCTGAGTACGCCTTCCAGTGGGCCCTCGAGAACATTGTTGACTCCCACAACGACCAAGTGCTGATCCTGCACGTGCGGAGCCGCCTGCCGGGCCTTGCCGGGCTCGCGATCTCTCGCCGCGGTTCTGAAGGCCCAGCGGCTACGGCAGCTGCCGACGCCTCGCACAAGCTGCTCGCGCGCCTGGCCGCGGCGCTGGAGCCGGCCGAGCGCGTCAACGTAGTGGCCGAGTCACTGGCGGCGTCGGACCCGCGCGACGCCATCATCCGCCGCCTACAGCGCGCCAGCGAGACCGTGTCGACGGTGCTGGTCGTCGGCTCGCGCGGGCTCGGGTCGGTGGCGCGCTCACTGATGGGATCCACGAGCGACTACCTGGTCCGGAACTCGAGCGTACCCGTGATTGTTGTGCGCCAGCAGGAGTGATGTATGGATGGATGTATGGATGGATGGATGGGCGTTGGGTCTCCTCCCCCCTCCCTTCCTCCCTTTCCTTTTGATTTCGTGTAATCCGATGCGCGCGAGTCGCGTTGGTGGGGTTCTTGGTTGTGCATCTCTTCTTGTATACCAAACAGTGTTGTTTGTGAACGAACGATGGTTTGTGGTTGTGGCACAGCAAGCTTTGGCTTTTTTTGTCAATCGTGGTGGTGGGACGCTGGCCATTGGACGGCGCCCCTGACGACGGCGCGTGTGATGGCCCCGCCGACGAAGGCTCCTTTGTGAAACTCGCCCTTGGGCTGTTCATCACGACGGGCCTGCTCATTTCCTACGCCCCTCAGGTGTACTGGACGAATCCCCCCCACTTCCGACGCCAGATGACGAATTAAACTTTTATTTGGGCCAGTTTTCCAAGATCATCGAAGTCCAGCTTGGGGATCTCCGTCTGGTTCCTTCTGCTGGGGAGCCTGGGAGGCGGTGCCACCATTGGAAACATTGCGATCATGCAATCTTCTGCGGTAGGTCCTCCCCTTGTAGAAATTATAGTCAGCTCACTCTTGTTGCTTGCATAGGTGATGCGCTCCTTCACCAAGGTATATTGACTGTTGTGACCAGCCGCACAGCTAACAAACTATAATGGGCAAGTGGAGCATTGGCTTGTGCTTCGAAAACACGCTTGGCATTACTCAAATCGCTACGCAGTTCGTATGCTTCCACTTAATGTAGTTCACCATGACCTGAGATAACGGAAGCTGTCTTAATACCCCCGGATAGCATTGTCCTCTTCTACGTATACGCCCCCAAGCACTCAGAGTTTCAGAGTCTTTCGGAACCTCATGCCTAACATAGCCTGGCGACGTGGAAGGAAGCGGTCCAAATCCTCAACGTTATCTTTGCGTGGCTCACCCTGGTCGCCTTGGATGTCGTCGTCGCATTGTCCATTGGCGGAAACTTCGCCCTAGGAGTGGCCACCCTCTTTGGGTTCATTGGTGTTGGAACATCACTAGTGCAGTTCCTTCCGCAAATTTGGACAACGTACATCATCAAGGCAACTTCTGTCAAACCGTATCTATTTTGCTTACTCCCCCCCCCCCGTCCAAAGACTGTTGGCGCACTCAGCATTCCCATGATGGCTATCCAGGCACCAGGTTGAGTTTACTGTTCGCTCCATCTTATTCGTGTCGTCCTTCTTTCTTCCCTTCTCAACCGAGTGCCACTACTAATCCCACTGTCGAGCAGGTTCCCTCCTCTTCGTTTACTCGATTTCGTTACAGCCCGGGACAAACTAGACGTCGTGGATTGCATTCCTTGCAGCCGGAATCCTGCAAGGCGTCCTGCTCCTCATGTGCCTGTACTTCAAATACTACCACCACCCTGCTCCTGGTAGGGCAAACGCTTGGCCACGTGGTGGAGTCGGAGGGAGCAGGCGCGCCTTCCGAGCAGGCCCTCCTCCTGTGCCGCGCACTCTTCCCATCGAGGATGATGTTGAACCATAAAACTTCCTGCCTCCCGATCAGCTTAGCATTATGGGCTTCCGAATAAATGGGTCCTCCATTCATGATTAAGCTCCTCACAGGCTAAGTTCAATCCTTGTCATTCAGAATTTTCGTGGCGGTGGTCGTTGCGCCAGTGAGTGCTATCCCATGTTCCGTTCATCATCCAATAAATACGAGAAAGGTGACAGCCGTATTCTTTCTAATCGGTTACTTCTGCGACAGTGGATTCGTTCTGGACATATTCCCGCGGTTTCCTGACCGGTGCCGGGTTCATCGTCATCGTTGAGGTGCTCCTCGTCCTCGTCGTGTGCTTCTTCCTGTTCGACCCTTCGCGCAAGACGGTGGTGCCTCCCGCTCCGGAATTCTCAACCATCGGCGGCCTCGACGAGGCCGACTCGGCCTCTATAAAGCTTGGTGCTCCGTCGGGAAATCGAGTCCATGCGACGCACTCCAAAGCCAGGGACCTCATAAACGAGCATGAAGAGCCTTGGCCGGAGAATATCGTCGAATTCCTCAAACTCTCGCTGACCCCGACCGAATCAGACAACCCTGTCCCGCCACGAATTCAGTCTGCATCCGGAGGCGCTGGGTCGTTCGCGAGCCGCTTTGCGGGGTCTCGTGTAAACGATAGTGCCAAGGAGACCTACGTCGTGGATCCGGTTGCCGTCGGTGCGACGGATCCGTGCCCTTGGGCGAACGTCGTCGCTAGCCGGTTCTTCCTTGCATTGAGAGAAAGCGAGTTGTTTAAGAGCAGGATGAAGGCTAAGATGACCGAGCGGATGAACATGAAGCTTCAAAACAACTCCTTCGTGGTAAGGTATGATATTTCGACCGAAGGTTCCTTAAAAAGTTCCATGCAAAAGTCACATGTTCGTTTGCTCGACATTTCATTGGGAGAGTATGCCCCGAAAATCCACGGCGTGCGCCTTATGAAGGGCGTTACGGATGATCTGGCTGTGGTAGGTAGTAAGGCGTCCGATAGCTCCTCGAGGCTGAAATTCATTTGTACCAGATATTGGAGGTTGACGTGACATATGCAGGTGGCGGGAGCGTTGCAATTGAGACAACGCTCACGGCCGGATTGTCTATCCCTGTCCGAGTGTACCTAAGTAGCCTCGCTGGCAAGGTATTCTATTTTTCATTTTTCATGTATCCGAATATCTGATCGAACCAGTTGCGAGTTCGCTGTCCCTCGATTGGCTGGCCCGATATGCTTGCAATTGCGTTTGTAGAGGATCCAGGAGCATACTTTACTGTTGATTCGCCAATCACAGTTCTAGACAACGAGATGGTTCGTGGCATGGTGAATAAGATCATCGCAGGGGTCATGCGCAAGGTGTTCTTGGATATGTGGGTTCTTCCTTCATGGCGGAATTTCTTCCTTCCCCTTATGACACCGTCGCCGGCGGTAAGTGCTTCACTATGGCTATTTTATTTAATCATAATTAGGACGAGCTTATTCGAATGAACCTTGCAAACACATCACGTCCTCCTGTTCATAGGCGCCGTGATACCACTAAAACTCCAACGCTTTGGGAGGGGCGCTCAAATCTCCTTACAACCAAGCTACCGCCTGCATCCCAGACAACCTCTGTGCTGGACTGTGTTAGGGACAAAGCCTTTCCAACAAGTGTTGTGCTTCAGTCATCCATCACCGAGCCACAAGTTGAAAGTATGGAGAATGACCTCGTCGCGGCATTCGTAGACCTTGCCCGCGTGCAGAACATCGAACCCTCTCTGCCGGAGGCAGGGGACAACCCAACTGATGGAGTGTCGCTAATATGGAAGACCGCGAAAGCTAAGGGGGGGATTACCTTGCAAAGCGGAAAATTTACCGCACCTGGAGCACAATCTGAATTGAAACGTGCGACAATCGTCATCAACTGCGATGCTGAAAGGGTATATTCGGTAAGTGCTTCGTCTGAGTGAATCGAATATCTCACTGGATCCAGATTCTTTCACATCCAGAGCATCACCGCCACATTGATGAAACATATTTAGCTTCGAGTGTTATCAAGTGGCTTAGTGAGTGCCATAGACTAACATCCGCTGGCTAATTATTTGAAGCCGATTACTCGGCAGTTAGACATTCAGAATTCATGGCTCCGAGAGGCTTGATTAAGGATTATTTGGTCTTTGAAGTTCGAAAGGCTCTTTTGAACAAAAGCGATGACCCTGCTTCGAGCGAGGTTCCTTCATCGTACGTCGTCATTATGCGAAGTATAGCTTCATACAAAGAGGATGTCCCAGATAGCATACTGGATCTTGCCAAAAATGAGCAGATTGCTGGTGATTTCCCTCCGCAGGAAGATGCAGACTCAGCCACAAACCTCACTCGCCAGTCCGATCAACCTGCCAACAGCGATTCAATCGAGAAAGAACGCGAAGAGTCTGAGGCACCCTTACCAACGGAACCGAGCATGGACTCCAAGGCTCCGGTTGCCGATCAGGAACCCCCCACTGCTTCTGGGAAAGCGCAGATTGATAGCTCAACCGCGAACGATTCAATCTCCATCAAAGAGTTTAAATCGGTTTGTTATTAATTTGACTTTGATCTAGTTTTAATCTTTCATGACAGGTGGTGTTCCTATATGGATACCTTATTGAACAATCTCGAGCCGACGCCAATATCTGTGAAGTAACGCTCATCACACAGTTGTCTCCGGATTTATTGTTTCTGGAGGCAAATGCCGGAAGGTGCCGAAAGATTAAGTCCTTTGTAGAAGAGTTCGTTGCATTGTCTTCTGTCACTCAGGAAGGCCAAGGGCCCAGTAGTTCGGCCTCGTCGATTTTTAATTACGCAGCGAGCGAACTCAGAAAAAGGCGGGTTTTCAGCTCCACTGATGGGGGCGAGAAGCGCATTGACAAAATCAAGAATCTCGTGAGCTCCACCGCCGGATATATAATGAAAAATAGGAAACCTCCAGGCTGGTTTAGTCAGACAAACTCCTCGTTGGAAACCAGATCTGTGGCATCGAGCTTGATGGAGTCGACTCCGAGCCCATCATACGCTCGGGAACAACTATTTGACTCCACATCAGTCGAAGGTTTCGTTAGTATGGATGGAGAATTAAATTCAGCTGTGGAAGCACCCTACATGACTGGAGCCGGATATGATGTACCAGGTCTCGCTGACGACGATATCCGACTGCGACCAGAGCGTGCTACTGCACGCGACAGCGATGTGGCATCAATTACTTCCCGTGCCCCATCGACCGCGGGTTCCATCATGACTCGAGTATCGGAAATGGTCCCTGGAGATATACTGTCGTCTGCTAGTGCTATGGCACGAAGCGTTACAAAGAGAGCGTCTGTGTCGACCGTGAGGGGCGCCGACGGGGCCGAAGTTGAATCAGCAACTCAAGTTGAAGAGCGACCAGTTCGTGATACCTTTTCTATCGGCTCTCCGATCGATCATATAACACTTTCCAAGAGCGTGATCGTTGGTCGCGATTTCTGCAAGCTGGAAGTTCCGTTCCTACGTGCGAAAGGGATGCCTACAATGGAGCTTGCCTGGGAATTTTTCATTCCCACCGAAGCCTCCTTGTTTTCTCAAATTGTTTTTGGCTTGGTTTTTGTGCCGGCAAAGACACCAGAGACGGCCGACCGCGGCATCGAAACCCTATTTCCAGAAGGCCACCTTGAGCGCGGAGAGCGGCAGATAATTCCCATGGGTTCCATATCCAGCTCGACGTCTAAAATCTTCCGTGGAACTATTTGCATATCTAATTTCCCCCAAGGCGCGTTCAAGTTTATATGGGACAATACCAACGGGAGCAAGAAAGGAACGAAGGAGCTCCTGCACCGGATAACAATTCGGCCATTCGACCTACCGTCACTTTTGACGACTAACCTGAGCGCGTCCACCGGCTCGATCGGCGAGTTCGGTATCGGTTCGTCCAGTGGAAGTGGGCAGTATTGCGCCGGCTATGCTGGCGAAGTCATTATCCTCCGAAAATCTTTGTATCGCATATCAGTTGTCTACAACCCGGACATGGATGGACCCGATGATAGCTCGACCACTGTTCTAGCTTGGGATTTTTCTTCGAATGGATTCGATGTTATGTTCGGCGTGCAGTACTATGCTTTGCAGGACAACAACCATCCTCAGACCACCCCTAACATATTCGCACCGGTGTCTTCAGAGGGAGAAATCGATGCTGAGGTACAACTTGCAGAAGCACAGTCATCCAGCATCCTTCTTGCCCCAGATACACAACAAAGCACCGCCGACGATCCGGCAAGGACGACGATACCGGAGACTACTCTGCGCATTCCGCTCCCCGATCGTCCCGCGAAACCCGCCCGGGCGTCAAAGTCCAGAGCAAGCAGCAATGACAGCATTGCGAGGCGCCACGACGACTCCGGAAGCCACTCCGCATCCGAGGACGCCGCCCAGTCCGATTCTGAACCGCGCAGAGCCGTGCCGCCGCCAAAGCCGGCGCGGCGCGAGGCGCCTCCGCTCCCAGCGCGGCCGAACCTGGCCAGTCGCCTGGCCGCGGTGACCGGTGAGCCCGCCCAACTGTCTCCCATGGCCTCGGACGCGTCGATGTCAACGGATGGCCCTGTAATGACGCCGCGAGTTTCGGTCGTGGCGGCGGACAGTGTGGGCACCCCTGACACGACGGCAGCGGCGGAGGCGGCCGTGATGCCAGAGGTTCCTCCTCACCCGAGGAACGACCACGCCGGACAGTTCTCAAGGCCGTTCCGCCACCACCCGCGGCCCGTGTTTGTGGTCCCGCCGACCAAGGTTAAGTCCACGGTCGCGAACACGTTCTCCGGCACGCTTCCCATCACCGGTCGGCACGGCGTCTACAGCTTTGTGTGGGACAACTCGCACTCGGTCGTCCTCCCCAAGAACGTCAACTTCCGGGTCGGAGTCATAACCACAGAGTCGTTTGCGTGACGCCTATATTCCCCCGTGCCCGAACCCTCCATCTCTCCCCCCTCACTTTCCGACCCTTTTTCTGCTCCACCTACTCCTCCCTTTACCAATTGGTCGGAGTATCCAAAGTATTGCGCAGTTTATCCAACGTAACGTATGATCGGACTGTTAGACACGTAGCATGGAGATGCTTTTACTATTTACAAGTAGCAGACTGGGACAGAGCGTTGGCCCACACCCATTCCGCT
>JADGKE010006589.1:0-10698 GCA_026954515.1 Cladochytrium tenue
CTTATAACGCCCCCCCCCCCCCCACACCCCTACTCATGCCCTTGGCCTCCAGAGGAGCTTTCAAGCCCGCTCAACGTGCACCGGTGGCGCAAGCTGGCTGGCAGCGACCCACCGGTGTTCGAGCTGGTGACCAAGGTACAATCCCTACAGCGCCGCCTCATTGCCCGCGCCGATGACGTCGTCGCCCGCGATGCCGATGTCGCCGCCAAAGAACGAGACCTCGCCGCCCTCAGGTCCCTCTTGCAGCGCCTGCCCGGCCCCGAGATCGCCGAGGAGCTTGCGGCGGCGAAGACGGCAGCGCGCGAGAAGGACAGGGAGGCGAAGGTGCGTTGGCCGCCCCCGATTGCTGCGTAGAAATCTCAATTTTTTTTTTCGTTTTTGTGGAGGAGGGCGAAAGGGGATGGATTACCCTGTTTTTAACCCATCCGTCTTACTCTCTCTACGACCCTTCCCTTTCGACTGGACCCCTCTTCCTCACCCCCTGCCTTTACCCCTGTAGGCGCTCGCCTCTGAGCTCAACATGTACCACGCCAAGGTCAACGAGCTCAAATTCGACCTGGACCGCCAGGCCCGCGACCTGCATGACCTCAAGCGCCGCTACTTTGACCAGCGTCGCGCCCTCGCCGCCGCCCGCGCCCGCCGCGCCTCGCCCGCCGCCGGTGCTGTCGCCGGGGCCGCCGCTCCACGCTCGCCGCCGCCACTGCCCGGACGCTCGCGCCTGCGTCGGGTTGCCATGGCGAGAGCCGGCCACGCTCGGGAAGCGCGAGAAGGTGGACTGCCGCCGTTGAAGCGTGCTGTGGTGGCGGCTGCATGAGGTGGCGCCCAGATAAGAACTGGCATACTTTATCCCTGTTATTTATTTATATCTGTACATATAGCTTTTTTTTTGACTGAATTTAGACTTACTTCTAATCCCCCCCACCTTCCCCCCATCTAACTCTGAACCTTTCTGCCACCTCTTCCTTGTCGCTACTTTATACCGTGTCTTCGTTACCCGTTAATACATTAGCGCCGTTAGCATCGTTCTCGCGCCTGCTTTTGTTGTTTTTGCTACACTCCCTGGCTCACCCTCCACCTAAACCAAAATATTTAGTAACCTCTTGGCTTAGCACCACTTGCTTCTGACTACACTTCGAATGTTTTGTAGGCGGGTGATGGTCCGTACAGTTTATTCGTTTATGCAATGAGAAGAATAACAGAATCCCGATTTAAGCCATAGAGAGGAGGATATCTTTCAATGTGCAGTAATGGTGGACACAGTGGTGGTGAGGGGAGTGGGAGGGAGGAGCTAGAGTTGGAATTCGGGAAGAGGGAAGTAGTCGCTGCGTCCTCAGTAATTTTTGTAAATATTTGAGGTCGAGGAATCGAAGCTCCTTGTGCTCGTGACGCTATCTATGCCGTTCACACGGCTCTCTCCGGTCCACTCCTCGCTACCCAGCTCCGAACTCAAGGCCGCAATCTCGCTATCGGCAATAAGCGAGTCCTCGAGCTCGTTGATGGCATCGATCCGCTCACGCCGCAGCTCCTCCAGCTTCCGCTGGGCGCCCGGCAGGCCCTTGACGGCGTGCAGCACCGCGTCCTTGCGCAACTCCACGCACACCATGGTTGTCAGCGCCACCACTGTCTCCAGCCGTGTGATGCTGCCCATGATCGCCGTTTCTGATTCAAGAGTGTCAGGTAGGTCCAAAGTCGAAAGGCTATAAAGTCGGAAAGGTGATAGAGAGGGTGGGAGGGGAGGGAAGCAACCCGGTAGACGTACCTCCAAAGTAGGATCCGGGCGAGATCACACCGACGTTAATGCCACCCATCTGGATCGCTGCGTATCCTTGGACTACCATAAACATTGTGTTGCCATACCAACCCTGACGGTACACGACTTCCCGAGCCGCAAAGGTCCGCTGGTGCAGCCCGAGAGACAGCTGCCGCATCATCCACGACTGCTGCGGCGGTGTGCACTCGAAGTCGAGAAATGCAAGCTTGGACAGAATGCCAATGCAATTATCGTACGACACTCTCTTTGTCGCTATACGTCAGCGTGTGTCTAGAAGAACATCCAGAAAGTGTGGCTCACCTCTCGCAAAGATGGGTTGAGGCCCGAAAGGATGGTTTCCTCGTCGAAGGCCTTGCCGTTGTATTTAGCTTCGATTGAACGGATAGTGTCCTTATATAGTGCTTCGGGAAGCTGAAATGCAAAAAAGAACTCGGCGATTTGGTCGAGACGATGCTGGAACTGCGATGTCAAGGAGCTACCCTCCACAGAGTAGTACGCCGATATGGTTCCCGTCAATGCGGCACAAAGACTGGCCCCGATAATCACAAGATAAATGTTCACCCACTGGAGCACGGTTGTTGTTGGACTAGCGTACCCAATTGATTAATTGTTAGCTAGGCATCTGAGATTAAAGACTTACATGATGACAGAATTTACCGCAAAAAAGTTGGACACCGCGTTCCAGTATCCAACTGTGTACAAGCTGATCATCGACAAATCCAACACGCTGCCCCCTCCTGACTGCTCTTGAGTCCGTCTACTACCCCACCAGCTATCTGTATAACTGCACAGCTCTCCTAGCAAAAGAATCAGGTTCGATTGTATGTGGAGAAAGAAGCTAATTGTGGCCAAGATGGCAATGACAGCGACGGCTGACTCAGATATTCCCAGCACGACCTGAAGCCGCGTGAACGCCACAAACACAGGTCGCGTGTGCAGCAGCTCGCGTAATCGATGCAGCCGTAGTAGCAGGACCGTTATCACTGCCGTGGCTTGCCCGCGCGACGCGCCCAAGCAGACGGCCGCCGGGCACAGCGGCAGGGAAGTGACCACGTCGACGACAAACGACGCCTTACACGCATTGGACAAGGCCACCCGTGCGAGCGGTGCCGGCTCGAACACTCGGTGTGTACACAGGCGAACGACCGTGTCCGCGGCAAACAGCACGCTGATGGGCCACGAGAAATTTGCCGAGACCGCAAAGAGAGAAGAGAACCCGACCAGCGCGGGGACGAAGATCAACACAGCAATATACGGTGCTGCAAGGAAAAGTAAAACAGGGATTGCGTCATGGGTCGCCACGTAGGTTTGAAAGCTTACCTAGCATCAATGTGTTCCATAGGACCGCAAAAGGACCATTTGGATTGACGGTATACAAGCCATGAATCAGGTCAAAGAGAACCGAATATTCATCCTGTGAATCATCCCCAGTCGCTTCTGCAAGAGCTTCCGTCAAGAGGTTCTCTTTCGTGCCGGATTTCAGATAAAAAGAAGAAGTCAGGACGCCGGGAAAACTGATGTAGGCGGCAGCCATATTTTTACGCCTGAGCGAAGGTAGCTTTGCTCGACTGAACGAGTCGCTCAGCACGCTCACCCACACGGGAACAGGCCCCGTGTTTTTGGGTGAGTCTGCGTCCGGCGATGGCCGTGGTTCTTTGTTGGGGCTCTGACCAACGCCAATCGCCACGCTCTGGTTGGTCGCCTTGCCGGCGGCGTCAGCAGGCTCGCTTGCAACCCCCCCGCTGAAGGCGGGAAGCCCCGGAGAGGACGTTTGGTATCCGACCGCCTCGCGGATCCACGCAAGGGATGGGGGGATCTCAGGGCGTGGAGTTAGGAGAAGGGCCTGTGCCAAGATTGTGGGGTCCACCGCAGGGAACAAGTCCTTGAAGCTGGCGAATTCAATCACAGCCTGTAGCGCCTGCACGTTTACCATCCCACTTGTGCTTTCGCGCTCGATGTCTGAGATACGTTTTCTGGCAGCAGATGCAGTCAAAGGGACGGCTTCTTCTCGCCCGTTGATGCCGAGCGGTACTTTCTCCTGATGAGTAGACCCGCAATCCTCTTTCGACAGAGTACTTTTAGAGCTGGCTGAATCAAGTGAGAATCGACTCTCGTATTTAGCTGAGCTCCCGGCCAGTTTTTTCCTTGGAGCAAACCGACTTGTGACCGGGCTGGAAAGAGGAGAATTGTGCCTACTGCCGGCAGAAAAGGTGCCAGACGATGCTACGTGTCCTTTCACGAGCTGCGTTTGAGGAAATCCTTGTCCTTGCTTTGGTGTATTTGGGAAGCTTGCGGACCAAGATTGATCGACAGAGTCCACAGAATTTTCAAACGACATCGCGCCGGGTGATTGGTATTGTCTCCATTTGAGGGAATGTCCAACACTATCTTGGCTTTGCTCACGACTTTGAAACCCGAAGCTGCCATCCTCGGCTGCCGGTGGATCCAAGGGTTGATCACCAGCGGGATAGTGTGGAAAGCGTAGCCTCGCTGACGCAGGGTCAGTTGCCATCGATGGAGTACCTCCAGCCTCGCCATGTAAAATAGAGGCATCATTGGTTGTTAATACCCGGCTCTGCGCTACAAAGTCTTTTTCAGCTGCAAGCTGAGCCCGATGAGTAGTTTCCAACAAAAAGTCCACAATTTGAATTTGAGCTTGCACTTGCGTCCGTAGAGCGTACGCAGACTTTATATCCTCGCGAGATACCCCCAATCCGCGACCGGTACCCACCGCATTCACTTTTCCTCCCGAGGGCTGCTGTGTGATGAATGCTGGCGTCGGAGGGCAAAGAGCATTTGTCTCAATAGGACTATCGCAACTGGCCCTACCATGTAGCTCATCTTGGACAGTTCTGGCGGTTTGTAGAACGGCATGAATGCTCATTGCTCTTTGTGAGAGTCGAATTGTTGCCTTTTTCATTGATGGCATCCGATCCAGAGTTCTGCTAATTCGCATGGATTTTCTCCGCTCGACTGCATCTTGGTCAGGGTCCCGGTTGAACGTCAGAGACGACGACCGCACGCTATCTGAAAGAGGCACGGGTAGATATTCTTTCAGATCAGGGCGCCTTAGTCTTTCAGTTTGTCGTCGTTGCAATCCGACGACTGTCGGCCGAAGACCTATATCCCCTCGGCGCTGCTGATCAGGTGTGTCGGTGCGGACCCTATCTATCGGTGGTAATTTCCTGGGCCTGCGAGCTGCGGCGGCGCCGCCTTCCTCGCCGGCCGTCCAAAAGGAAAACCCGCTGCCGGCAAAGCAGTCTGACAACGACACGAAGGACTCCCCGAGCATTCCCAACTCCCTCGACGGCCAGCCTCGGTAGAGAGGCCGTGTGCTCCCGAGGCGAGCCGGGACCGACCTCTCCCTCCTGTGCTTGTGCGGCCACGATCGCGTTGGTGGCGGCCTTTGGGCCCACACACCAGCCGGGTCGGCAAGGTTGCTCAAAGGCCCGTCGATCCGGTGCCTCTCAGACAATGAGTAGGATCGGAACCTAGTAGCTGGACCATTTGTAAAACCACGTGGATACTGGTCGAAGGATGCCAAAGAGGCAGACGAGTGTGGACTGGTGTTCATCCACCCGTCACTAAAATGGCCAGGGAGCATCCCGCCGGCAGACCTTGATGTTTGGCGTCCTGACAAACCAGCCAACCGCTGCCGTGGACCCTGTGCAGGAGATTTACTGCCACAAGTCTTACTAAATGATGAGTCACGTTTCTATTGTTTCGGCGAAACAGAAAGGCTTCTATTAACGATGACGGGATGAAAATGCGAAATCTCTCCTAGATGCCAAGTCACTTATAATATTGTAAATATCATGCAAATTGATGGGTAGATTCATTGCCCCGGAGGCAAGCAACAGAAAGTAGTAATAGACGCTGAGATGACACCATATTGGACCATCAAGACAGAGCTTCGACTGTTGGATCCTCATAGCTTCCAGTGCTCACACAAAATTCGTCAGTTCTTTTGGTCTCGTTTGTCCAACTTTCGGTGATCGACTCGAAACCGGCATCGCAAGACAATTCGACCATTTCGCTCTCCTTTTTAAGAGACTCTTCGAAGTCGCCTATGGCGTCAATTCTCTCGCGTCTCAGCTCCTCCAGCTTTCTCATGGCGTCGGGAATGTCCTCGATGGCCCTCATTGCCGCGTTTCTCGTCAGCTCAACGCACGTCAGCATTGTCACCGCGACCACAGTCTCCAAGCGGGTAGTACAGCCAAGTATGGAAGACTCTGAATTGCGAATATTAAAAATCAGCAACAACATCACATCGGCAAATGGCCACTAACCTCCGAAGTACGAGCCTGGGGAAATAATCCCGACACTCATGCCACCGAGCTTGATCACGGCGTATCCTTTGACAACCATGAACAGTGTGTCACCAAACCAACCTTCGCGGTACACGATTTCCTTCTCGGCAAATGTTCTTTGATACAATCCAAGAGATAGTTGTCGCATCATCCATGACTTTTGAGGTGGGGTACAGTCAAATTGTAGGAATTTGAGGCTTTCGAGAATTTCAATGCAATTATCATATGCCACTTTCTAAAAAAATATACATGAGTTAGTGAAAGTAGATCGGGCTCTCCCAGCGCCAGACAACTGACCTCTCTCAATGACGGATTCAGACCGGATAGGATGGTGTCCTCATTGAAGGCCTTCCCGTTATACTTTGCTTCGATTGCCCGCATCGCGTTTGTAAATAAAGCGTCAGGAAGCCGAAAAGCCGAAAAGTATTCCGCAAGCTCATCCAGGCGCCGTCGAAATTGTGCGCTCAAAGAGCTACCCTCTACAGAGTAGTACGCAGATATTGTTCCCGTCATGGCAGCCGACAAGCTGGCCCCAAAGATGACAAGAATAATATTAACCCATTGAGATGCAGGCGTCGTTGGGCTGGTGCTACGTTAGGAGGACATAGTAACAAAAAAAACATACATAAAAGCAGAAGTAACTGCAAAGAAGTTCGACAGAGCATTCCAGTACCCAAATGAGTACGCCGTTATCATAGGAGACTCCCATACGCCCTGGAAACCAGACTCATCAGAAGCCCATCGACTAATCCACCACGGATCCGCGTAAGAAGATAGCTCCCCAAGCCACAGGATCAGTCCCGATTGAATGTGAAGGAAGCAGCTGATTGTGATCAGAATGGAAATAACAGCGACGGCAGCTTCGCCGATCCCCAGCATGACTTGCATTCTCGACAGTGCTAAAAATGCTAGACGGCTGTGCAAAAGCACTCTCAAGCGATGCAATCGTAGAAGCAAGACTGACGCGACCGATGTAACCAGTTTCTGACTCGCACCAAATTTCTCTGCAAGCCATAAAAGCGGCAATGAAGTAATTGCATCTACGGCAAATGAGAGTTTGCATGCGTTATGCCGAACAACATCGCGGAGAGGGGCCGGCTCAAGTATACGGTGAGTGCAAAGCCTTACGCCAGTGTCAAGCGCGAAGAGGATGCTCAACGCGTTAGAATAATCTGCTGCGATGCTGGTAAGTGCGGGAAACCCAAGCAAGACCGGGACGAAAATTAATACGGAGAAGTAAGGCCCTGTAATTAAAAGGTCATTGACCGCAGGCGTCATAAATCGCGTCATCGAAAACTAATCCTACCTATCATCAACGAGTTCCAAAGGACGGCCAACGGCCCCGTTGGGTTAATGCTATAAAGGTATCTGCCTGGTGATTCTTTTGGAGGAAGAGCAACTTCAGGTGCAGGCTGATTTATAATGCCTGAAATGTCGTTCTCGAGTTCCTCTTTCGGTTCAATAATGCCACCAACTGGCCATCGAATTGTTAAAGAAGAACGACGACTGGACTGACCGACGCTAGAGGTACTCCCACTCTGACGTCTCTGTGCATGGCGATCTGCTCGAGTAAAGGAGTCGCCTATGACGGACAACCACAGTGGTGTCTGCATATTTTGAGACACCACACTAAAACCCATCTGGGAATCGCTGGTGTGCTCTATCTCCGATGTTTGATTCAACCTTTTGCTCAGGCTTGTTGCCCCAACGCCTGACGCGGACAGGTCTAAAAATCTTGACGTTTGGAAACCAAAGGTCTCCCGGATCCAATATGCTGAAGCCTGTTCCTTTTGGGCCATTTGAATGCGAGCTTGCGCAAGAATCACTGGGTCAACGACAGGGAAAATGTCTTGAAAACTCTTTGGGTCTTCGCTCTCGAAGACATTCACTTCTGTTTCGGAAAGTCTGGGCGGCAAGGGCTGGCTTTTGAGTTCCATTAACGACAATCTCGCCTCTGACACTGCGCGTGACCGAAGTGCGAGAGATTTGGATAGCCTTGTACTCTGGAGACTTTCAGTGGATTTCGAACAAATACTTGGGTGTTTTGGCTTTAACTGCGAGCTGTTAATGTTGAGCAGATCATCTGAGAACTGACTCTGAACAGCATTTTCAGTTAACTCTCTCTCGATCAACAGTTGCTTACCTTGCAGTCAGTTGGAACCTCCAATTTTAACCGCGAAACTGGTGGCTTCACCGGGAGAGGTCTGGCTGTTCGACATAGCGTATTTTTTGGCACAGGGCCGGGGAGAGAGTCTAGCGAGCCAACGGCTGAGGCAGAGACAGGTGAGTCGTGCTTTCCATCAAAATTACGAGAGTGACAAAAATTTCCCACTTCCAGGGAAAGGGCTGATGTAGCAGAGGATTTGAACCCCATAGAGTCGTCGACAGAAGTTGAT
Source organism: Cladochytrium tenue (assembly GCA_026954515.1). Classification (NCBI taxonomy): domain Eukaryota; kingdom Fungi; phylum Chytridiomycota; class Chytridiomycetes; order Cladochytriales; family Cladochytriaceae; genus Cladochytrium; species Cladochytrium tenue. The sequence continues at coordinate 8,478 of JADGKE010006589.1, forward strand.
CGCTGTAAGGTATTATGTTTCCACTTGATGCGAAGCGGAAGTGCTTTTTGGCCGGTTGAACGATGGCTTTGTGAAACATACGACGATGATATCGGAATCGCTTCTGCCGTGTTCCGGCGAGGAAAGTACGACGCAGACGACGGGATTTTCTTTGGTTGAAGAAATGCTGAGTCCTGTACGTCTGGTATGATGGTCATAGGTGCTGTTTGAACTGCGGTTATGTCCTTGGCCGCAGCAATCTGCGCCTGCCGGGTAGTTTCCAGTAATAATCCGACAATCTGAATTTGTTCTTGCAACTGGATTTGTAGTGCATGGGCGGACTCGACGAGGTTTTCTTGAGTGATAAAAGGTGGAGTGCATTGGTCGCTCCATCGGGGTAAATGGCTTTGCACAGATCGACCATCATTGACGTAGCGGTAGTTATTGAACGAATTAAGGGGGTTTTGTCGAGCTGGCTGCCCAATTTCCAACACAGACCGCAGCTTCGGACGCAGCTGCAAAGAGCCAGCAAGACTCCCAATGGAGATTGGCAGGCTCTTCGGATCGCGTCGGTCCAGGTTTGGGTTGGAGCGCCGTCTATTGAAGGCCAGGGAAGGTTCTTTCCCCGATCGCGGACGATGACCGTTTTCACTTGAAGACGAGGCTAAATCGCCAGCATTTTTTCGATCAATAACGGCGAAACGGCCTTCGTCTACCTCACCGCTGGTCGGTTTCAATCCCGGTGGTCCTTTAATAACCAGGTTTTCAGAGACCGATGTTGCAGCAGGTTCCATTGTACTAAAGACACTCCAGCATGAAAGACATCGACAGCCAAGACCTGCTGGAGCCGATTTTCGCCGCAGACGCTCCTGGGGCCTCAACCGCAATGACCGCAGCCTCAGTGCGTTGAGAGGGTTGGAGCCGAGAGTCCATTTGCTTCCAGGGCGCTCATCGCGAATTCCAATCGGCGTTGTGCAGGATCGTGTTCGATGGGTGGAAACTTCCCCAGGCGGATCGTCTGATTCGAATGAAAGCGATTGAATGTTCGACGATCTACGCTCCTGGAGAGACATCATGCGCAGGTGGTTCGTGGGTGTTGCCTCGAGCCTTCGATATGTCGTGACAAACTTTTGGGACAGCTGGACCTACTTTGTTGAACTAATTTTTAACGCGCCGAACAAACCAAATACGTGAGCTGCGTGATCACCATCGTCACCATTGCACCGACAATGTGCCTGCGCCGAATCGTTGCTAGTGGATGCCTTTGGGTCAACCACTTTCCCCTGTCCTGTCTGCGAATTCACTGGTCTGTCGGCGGCCTCCGGAGCCTATTTGACCGAGGTGCAACTCTGGTTGATGTGTGTAGTCGGTTTCGCCATGGGCCTTTTCCTGGGCGGTGTGCTGATGGAGTTTACCGGGTGGAGATCTGCCCTGTACGTCTGCGCAGCAATCAATATCCTCCTTCTTGTCCTGGCGTGGTTTAGTCCACCTTGATCCGAGTCGAATGGAGGCAACGTTATCCGACAAGGAACTGGCTATCTGAAATTCGAACTCGCCCCGGCCCTCTCGGTCACTTCGAATGGCGACCGATCGATGATTGGTGAAGAGGTTAGAGCAGACCGTACGCCCCGGTACTTCACCCATAACTACCCCACTACCCACCTCCCGCACTCTTGCTTGGCGGCACAAAGCTCTCGTGATGTTTGAAGTTACCTTTTTGATAAAGTAGCAGATATCCTCATCGGGCGACGGCCCTCGCATGTACACAGTCCAGCGGTGAGTGTGGGAGGGGTCACTGGGCGGCGGGTCCTTCTTGGATATAGGGGCCGCGAATGAGCCGTATTCGATCGGGCGAGGCACGGACACCTTCTAACGAAGCAGCGGTTGGACTGAGGGGAGTTGCAAAGGACATGGGTACAAACGCACCTTGACCCGTTGTTGCATTCTGGTTGGTTTAGTCGGTTAGGTCTGCCCAAAAAATGAGCGTGGACACGTTTACTTTTCGACCCTCCAAAATATCCCAGTCATCATCCAGCTCAGCTCATTTATACCCTCTCGTCGCCTGCCCCGCCTTTCTCGCCTTTCAACCTGCTCTACTCTGCTCTCACCTGTGGTGAACGGCCAAAAAATACTCACCCCCAGTGTCTCCTTTAACGTAGCAAAAATTGTGCTGGATTTGCGTTGCCCACCTGACCAGCCACGATGCCCAACGCGGACGCTGAGCACCCGCCCCCTCTCGCCA
>JADGKE010006590.1:0-10687 GCA_026954515.1 Cladochytrium tenue
AAGCCCTGCCACCACTTTCCTATAAAAGGAGCAGGTTTCTGATCAATAAAGGACAGTTCCCCTACACCTTCTTCACACCGCTGCTGCTTCTTCTGTAGGCCTCGCCGTGGTGAGTACTTTTCCCAATCCTTTCGACTTGATATGGAAGGTGATTGAGGACTCCCACTCTGCGTGGTTCTCGCCGTTGAAGATGATGATGTTCGCTTTCTCGCTCATCTTGACTGCGAATCTGTTGAAATATGCGAACTTCTCCTTCTAACTTTATCTTTCAGAAGTAGGGGCAGCGAGAGTTTTAGCACACTTGATTTTTATTTAAGAAATTGCATATCCTTTTATACCAAAATAACGATTTGTAATCCACCTGAAACACAGTGAATATACCTGAGCCAGAAACCAATCACTTTCTCTTCTTTCCTGATTTCCTGACGCACCAATTACAGAGAACTTCGCACCGCAGAGCTTGGAGGTCGACAGTTTCTGCTTATAATTGACTTTTCTTCCCACACAACCAAGCAGCGCAGGCCCGAAAACGGGGAAAGGGGGCACCGACGACGAGTTCAAGAGTTCCGAATTGCGTAGTAAAAACAGAAGTGGGGAAAGGGAACGGAGGCGAATAGGCACAAAATCAAATTGTGTAATAAAAACAAACTCAGGAAGCGGCGCTCCACAACATGATTGTGCTATCCCGAGATCCCGACGCGAGAGTGCGGCCGTCACTGCTGAATGTGATTGACTCCACCGAAGAGTGCCCCTCCAGAGTCTGCAGCAGCTTCCCCGTCGCCACATCCCACAGCTTGATTGTTGTGTCCCATGACCCTGACGCGAGAATGCGGCCATCACTGCTGAATGCGACTGACCACACCCGATCAGCGTGCCCCTTCAGAGTCTGTTGCAGCAGCCCTGTTTCCACCTCCCACAGCTTGATTGTTGTGTCCCCTGACCCTGACGCGAGAGTGTGGCCGTCGCTGCTGAACGTGATTGACTCCACCGAAGAGTGCCCATTCAGAGTGTGCATCAGCTGCCCCGTCGCCACCATCCACAGCTTGATTGTTTTGTCATTCGACCCTGACGCGAGAGTACGGCCATCGCTGCAGATTGCGACCGAATACACCGAATCAGAGTGGCCCTCCAGAGTCCGCAGCAGCCGCCCTGCCTCCGCCTCCCACAGCTTGATTGTTTTGTCATCTGACCCTGATGCCGCAGTGCGGCCATCGCTGCTCAACGCGACTGATCTCACCCAACCAGAGTGTCCCTTCAGAGTGTGCAGCAACCGCCCTGTTGCCACCTCCCACAGCTTGATTGTTTTGTCGTCCGACCCTGATGCGAGAGTGCGGCCATCGCTGCTGAATGCGACTGAACGCACCCAATCAAAGTGCCCCTTTTGAGTGCTCAGCAGCTGCCCCGTCTGCAGATCCCACAGCTTGATTGTTCTGTCATCTGACCCGGATGCTAGAGTGCGCCCATCACCGCTGAATGCGACTGAACGCACTAAATCAGAGTGCCCCTCTAGCGTGCGGAGGAGGTTCCAGGATGAGTTGGGTGGTTGACGTCCTGCCGATCTTTGAGAGGACACATGGCTGGCGTCGGCAGACAGCAATTTCTCCAACGCCTGCTGAGCGGAAACGTGTCCTTGCTTCGCAGCCTTCTGGTACCACCTGGCTGCTTCGGCCCTGTCCTTACCGACGCCTTGCCCGAGCTCGTACAACTCACCGAGTCGCCTTTGTGCCCCAGCGTCGCCTTGGTCGGCGGCCCGGCGCAGCCATCGTGCCGCCTGGTCAAAGTCGCGCATGCCCCGGTCTTCGGTGTACAGCGTGCCGAGTGTTTTCTGGGCGGAGATGTCATCCTGCTCTGCTACTGGCCAGAGCAGCTTAGCAGCCTCGGCGTCGCTTTGGCGCACCCCGCATCCGTTCGCATACATCATCCCCAGGCTCTTTTGCGCCTCCACATCTCCCTGCTCAGCTGCCTTGCGATACCATTCCGCCGCTTTCTCGAGATCTTCCTCGACTACCTTCCCGTCCTCGAATATGCGCCCAAGCCTTCGCATCGCCACCGGGGATCCTCGTTCTGCCACTCGCTGAAGCCACTTCACCTCTGTCTGTCCATTCGGCGCCACTGCGCGGTCTTCAACAATTAATCGTCCAAGCCAGTCTAGAGCTTCGTCGTCGCCTTGCTCGGCCGCCTTGGAAAACCACTTCGCGGCCATGCCGTCGTCGCGTTGCACCCCGCGCCCTTGGGCGAGCATGACACCGAGGCGGCTCTGCGCCGATATGTCGTCCTGGTCGGCCGCTCGTCGATACCACTCGGCCGCTTTCGAGAGACTCTTCTCCACTCCTTCTCCATCCTCATACACCCGTCCCAATTTTGTCATCGCCAAGGGGTATCCTAGGAAAGCTGCCCGCTGAAGCCACTTTGCCGCAGTTTGTTTGTCAGGCGCCACGGCCCGGTCCTCGATATATAGTCGTCCGAGCCAGTCTAAAGCATCGGTGTCGCCTTGCTCGGCCGCCTTTGACAACCACTTCACAGCCATGGTATTGTCGCGTGGCACTCCTCGTCCTTGGGCGAGCATAGTGCCAAGGCGGCACTGTGCATCGGCGTCGTCCTTCTCGGCCGCCCTTCGATACCAGTCAGCCGCCGTCTCGAGACTCTTCTCCACACCGTTCCCATCCTCAAACACGCGTCCCAATTTTCGCATCGCCAGCGGGGATCCCCGTTCTGCTGCTCGCTGAAGCCACTTCGCAGCAGTCGACTCGTCTGGCGCCGCCACGCGCATTTCCAGGAACATCTGCCCAAGCCAGTCAAGCGCGTCCGCGTTGTCCTGCTCGGACGCCTTCCACAGCCACCTCACGGCCATGGTATCGTCGCGTGGTACTTCGCGCCCTTCGGCGAGCATAGCGCCGAGGCTGCTCTGCGCCGATGCGTCACCTTGTTCGGCTGCTTTGCGGAACCACATGGCCGCTTCCGCCATATCCTGCCTCACCACTCGCCCATCTCGCAAAAGTGTACCCATCCATTTTTGCGCCGTGGCTGAGCCTTGGCTTGCAAGTTTTCGCAGAGTTTCGAGGGCGTTGCCATCAATTATGTTGTTATTTATACGGTCGTCTTGGTCCATGCCCCAAAGCCAGTCGACAGCATCTGCAGAGTCGCGCTGGGCCGCCATGAAAAGCCACTTGACTGCTTGCTCATCATTCCGAGGCACGCCACGACCTTCGGCGTAGAATATGCCCAATCTGCACTGTGAGTCCACAACACCCTGCTCCGCCGCCTTCAAGAGCCACTTGACTGCTTGAACGTCGTCTTGTTGGACTCCTCGGCCTTCAGAACAGAGGATGCCTAAATTGCTTTGCGATTCCGCGTCGCCTTGTTCCGCCGCCCTCAGAAACCATCCGATGGCTGCGCTAATGTCCTGGGCCACACCGCGCCCGTCTCGTAGCATAACTCCAAGATTCCGTTGTCCAGCTGCGCATCCTTTTTCGGCAGAATTATGAAACAACGCAAATGCTTTTCTGTCGTCGCGGTCTACACCGTGACCTTCGCGATACATGGTGCCCAGCCAGTTCTGTGCGTCTGCATGACCATGCTCTGCTGCCTTGGAGAACCACTGGAAAGCTGCGGCATAGTCCGTCGGAACCCCGCGGCCTACAGCAAGCATGGTACCGAGAGCGTTCTGTGCTTCAGTGTCGCCTTGTTCAGCCGCCTTCTGAAGCCATTTTGCGGCCTCGGGCTCATTATCGCCAGCTTCCGAGAGTATTATGCCAAGGCGCCTTTGAGCGGCAGCTAGTCCACTGCTGGCAAACAGCCGAAGCCACTGAGCAACTGCAGTTTCTTCCTCTGGGAATCCCAACTCGGTGCGGTACACAAGTTCAATCCGACCTGGAGCATAGGTGTTGCCCTGGTCTGCTGCTCGTGCGAACCACCTTACAGCCTCGCTGATATCTTGCGTGCAACCGCAGCCTTCGGCGAGCATGGTGCCAACGTTTAGCTGCGCGTCTTCGTCGTCTTGTTCTGCCGATTTCAGAAGCCAATAGACAGCCTCTTTCTCATCCTTTGCGACTCCTCGCCCAAGACGCAGCATATTTCCAAGGTTCCGCTGCCCGGCTGCAAACCCTTGCTCGGCGGACTTTTGAAACCATTTAATGGCTTCCCTGTCGTTGCGGAGTAAGTCACTGCCATCCCGGTACTTCATTCCAAGCAAATTTTGAGAATCTGCATTGCCTTGCTCGGCAACATGAAGAAGCTGCTTAACAGCATCAGGCAAGCCCGCATGGTTAATTGAGTCTTCTGGATCGTTCGCGTAAGTCACTCCTGAGCTACTCTGTGAACTAGCATTTTTTGGCCAGCTAACTGAACTCAGCGATTGTGCATTCACTTGGTTCGCAGCTGATTGTAATTCTATGTCACCTTTGAATGGTCAGATCACACAAAAGGGTTTGCACAACAAAAAAATGTAATTTGTGCAACAGTTGTGAGGGAGAAAAAGGAAATTTAGTCAAACTTACCAGCTAGGTTATCAATGTCACATAAAAAGCCTCCTGTTTCTTCCACTGCTTCTTTGATGAGACTGATTGTAACACTGAGAGGTGCCCGCTCTGATGGATCACGCTTGAGGCAGGCGAGGAATATTTCCCAAACTTTCTCTGAGCAAATGTGTTAGTAGTCTGGTAAAAGCGTGGTGATGGACTAACCTGAGGCAATGCTCGGCCTGTCCGGAACCTCGCCGTCCTTTATCCAATCCTTCACAACATCCGACACCCGCTCTTCGTGAAATGGGATATTCCCACTCAATATTTGATATGAGGTCATTCCGAATGCAAAGACGTCAAATGGCTCGGCCAGCTTGTACAAGACTCTGGCGACCGCCATCTAATGGCCTCAGTGAGTTTAGCCAAGCTCTCGTGGCTGCGTGATCCGCTTGACTTCAACTGCGACAGGCCGAAATCCGTGATGAGAGCGGTGAGTTTGCCGTTTTGGTTGGCAATCAGCACATTATCGCCTTTGAGGTCGCCATGAATTATGCCGCATTGATGGACGTGTGAAAGTCCCTGTGCCACATCATACGTGAGTGAGAGCCTCTCCGTGAGAGATAGTGTGGTATATGTAATGACATAATTTCCGACATTGCCAAAGGGATAGTAATACATGACCATGTACGGCCGATCGGTATTGAGGTATGCTCCCAAAAGCTCGACGACATTATCATGAGGCCTCAGCTTGCTCCAAGCAGCAAGCTCCTTCTGTATGGTCTTGCGAAGGACTTCTCCTCGAACAGTCTCCAGCGACATTTTGACAGCCACATCCCTGCTACCCCAGCGAGCTTTATAGACTTTTCCGAAGGAACCGCTTCCAAAAGGCTTCTCTGACCAGTTGCTCAGCTCCGTGTCATCAACTCTCCTCCACTGTGATTCCTTCAATGATTTCGACCCCGCCCTAGTCTCGAGCAGCTTCAACATTGTGTTGAGTTTCTCTTCACTTGCGAGGAGCTTCTCTTCGGCTGCGAGGAGTTTTTCTGCTGTGCCACTCTGGCGCATGATGAGCGTCTTCAAAAGTGTCTCCACGTTGTCCATAGACTCGACCCAGTTATTTTCACTAATATTGAGTCGGTCCATTAGGGCCTGAAAACCAGCTTCGCTAACACTGTTATTGCTGTTTATGGCGAGCAGCAATTCGTTTTGCATTACAGCAAGTGACTCTTCAACAGCTTGATTGATGGTGCCCACATGGTTGATTGAACTTGTGTCGACGGCGAGGTGGAAGACCCCAATGAAGGTGGATAGTTTGTTATCGAAGATGTTGGCCTTCTCTTGGATTGACTTCGCTTTGGCGATCTGAAAGACCAGGTTCTTGGAGAGCTGGCGTTCGATCCACTCAAGGATTTCGCGGTAGCAATCTTCTAGCTCCCTGAGCGGCTTTTCCAACCACGACGGCAATATACCCCCGCCATCACGGTAGGGAATGACGATAGCCTCAGCCACGGTGTTGGTGAGGAAGCGAACCTTGTGCTGCAGCACGGCCAAGTGGCGGCTGTTCATTTTGCGCGTCTCGCAGAGCTCGGCGATGCGCAGAGCAACACGCACGACAGGACCCAGGTGTGGGACGATCTCGGCGGCGGCATGGGCGACGACCAGGCCTACGGCAGCAGCAGCGGCGGCGGCGGCAGATGTGACGGTGGTGGTGGTCGGGGCAGCCATGGGATGTTCCCTTTGGCGGCGCTCTGTCATTCGCTTGGCCCGTCTGTGTGACGAAACCGACCCACGGAATTGGTTCGTAGCAGGCTCTGTTTGTCCACGACCAGTCTGTCTGCCTGCCTGTCTGCCCGATTATTATTGGCCTTGATTTTCGGTCTGTGTTACCCCCCTCAATTAATCTAAGGGACGAAAAACACGATACACCACCATAGCTGATCCAGCAGAAATCCAGCGCAAGCAACGTACCCGCCGCCGTGTGCTGACTTCGTGGGCCCCTTATTTGCTGGATCCACCAATTGCCGCGTCGGCTAAGTCAGCAAAGGTGACAGACACGTCTGGAGGGTGCGGTCGTCCGAAATCGCGACAGGAGCGGCCATGTCGACTAGAAGGACTCAAAGCTGTTTGAAGTGAATGGCTCTCGTCACTGTAATTGCAACAAAAAAGGTCAGCTGGGTGGGGTAAGTAACGAGGAAGCGAAGGTAGCTGGCTTTCTCTCTGTCCATGATCTGCGACGCACCGAAGACGCCTGCCAGGGCTAAAAGGTCGAGCTCGTGCTTACACCATTTTTTGGCCTCGAAGTCGAGTTGTACGTGGGGAGCATTGTGCCATGAAGTTTATTAGGGTTTTTGTGATGTTGAAGTCAGCCCACTTCCTTCCTTCCGCTCCTCCCCAGTCCCACACCTCTCAACATACCAGTCCGCGCCACGGTGGGGTCGTGGAGAGCTTGAGGGAGCTGATTCACTTGGTTTTCATCGAAGAGTACGGCAGCAAACAGACATGAAAGCTGGCCCAAGCTCAGTGGCCCAGCTCACGCCTGCGTCTGAGCTGGACTGTCAGAATAGGTGGCCCGCAGCACAGTTGCCGACATTCTCCCGGTGCTCCGCCAGCCTCTCAACTGCAGTAGCGTTGAATCCCCGCGACAAACACCGGACGCTCCTGCCCTACGCTTCTGTTCCAATTTAATTGACTTTTCTACCCACACAATGAAGCAGCGCAGACGCGAAAACGGGGAATGGGGGCGGGGACGTCGAGTCCAAGAGTCCCAAATTGTGTAATAAAAACGAAGAGAGAAAAAGGGGACAGAGGCAAATTGGGCACAAAACTATATCAAAACAAAGTCAGGAAGCGGTTTGCCACATCTTGATTGTTTGGTCGTCTGACCCTGATGCAACGGTACGGCTGTCAATGCTGAATGCAACAGTAAACACCTTATCAGCGTGCCCCACCAGCGTGCGTAGCAACCGCCCTGTTGCCACTTCCCACAGCTTGACTCTGTGGTCCCATGACCCTGACGCGAGAGTGCGGCCGTCACTGCTAAATGCGACTAACCGTACGTAGCCAGAGTGGCCCACCAGAGTCTTCAGCAGCCGCCCTGTCGCCACCTCCCACAGCTTGATTGTTGCATCTCCTGACCCTGACGCAAGAGTGTGGCCGTCGTTGCTGATCGCGACTGAAAGCACCATATCAGAGTGTTCCTTCAGGGTACTCAGCAGCTGCCCCGTCGCCACCATCCACAGCTTGATTGATTTATCGGATGACCCTGACGCCAGAGTGCGGCCGTCACTGCTGAATGCAACTGACCACACCTTATCAGTGTGCCCCTCCAGAGTCTGCAGCAGCCGTCCTGTCGCCGCCTCCCACAGCTTGATTGTTTTGTCGGATGACCCTGACGCTAGAGTGCTGCCGTCACTGCTGAATGCAACTGACCACACCTTATCAGCGTGCCCCGCCAGAGTCTGCAGCAGCCACCCTGTCGCCGTATCCCACAGCTTAATTGTATTGTCCCGAGACCCTGATGCGAGAGTGCGGCCATCAACACTGAATGTGACTGACCACACCTCATCAGAGTGCCCATTCAGAGTCCGCAGCAGCCGCCCTGACGTTCTGCCCCACAGCTTGATTGATTTGTCGGCCGACCCTGACGCGAGAGTGTGGCCATCACGGCTGAACGCGACTGAATTCACCCGATCAGTGTGCCCCTGCAGAGTGCAGGAAAATGTCAAGGATTCAACCGAGGGCGGTGCCTTCGTCGTTTCCACGGCTGTGGACGTGCTCCAGCACGTTGGCCCAAGCTTTGTGAGAATGCGCATCTGGACCTCGTATTTAATCTCTGGCAGCAGCGACGAGACGACAAGTTGGCCTGCATCGCGGCTCCATTCGAGCGAGGCCGTGCCTGTCCACAACGAGTCGCCACGTCGCCGCCAACGCACTTGGATTTTGGTCGGTGTCAACGCATCGATGGGCTCGGGCTCGGATCCACCGTGGTGGTTCATTGGCACGTCGACGACGACGTGGTCGTAGGAGACCGTGGAGAGAGTCGGTGGCGACTGGGCGGCATCTCCAGGCAGATTTCCAGTCACGACCACAAGCGTGCCTTGCTCGCTAAGCACCACCTCACCTGGCGACGTAGATACGAATTCAGATCCGGAGCTGGAACCGCCGCCTTGCACTTTGGAGATGCTGGCCACGGCAAACACTACTTCCGGAGCCTCGTCACCCAGCTCACGCAAGCGATTTTTTAGAGACTTCAGCTTCTCGTACGAGTTATGCAGGCGCACTTTGTTCACAGAGACGTCAAACCAGTCGTCCTCGTCAAGTGCTGCGCACACTTGCCGCGACTCAACTTGCTTTCGTAGCGGATGCAATGGATTGATCATGCTCTCTCCATGGAGCGAGATCAGTAGCGTCGGCGGTTCGCCAAGCGGATGACGGTACGTCGTCGTGCCACTCAACTCATTCACGAAGCCCAGCTTGCAAAACTTCTCCACGATGTCGTTCAGATAGCTGGCTTCTTCCCGCTTCTTGTCGAGGTATCTCGACGCAGCTTGCATCTGGAACTGGTACAGCTTGACCGCAGACTGTAACTCTGCCTTTTTGGCAGTCGTGTCGGCTAGTGCATCGCGCAGTTCGGGTAACAATTTACGCAGCTTGGAAGAAAACTCGCGTATCGCAGCATCCACCGCTTTGATCATGTTGTGAATCTGCGGCGCGAGCATCGAAAACTTGTTTTCACGAACGGAGAAATGGCGCAGCTCGAGCAGCGTGCTCTCCCCCGAGCGGAGTACGTCGCTTGCTTGCTTGAGAAGTTCCGAGTCCAAGTAGTTGATCTGGCGGGTGTACGCGTTGCCGAGCAGATACACCGGTAGGAGCTTGTACGACAGCGTGTTCATTTGGGTACGGAGCATGGTCGGCATCTCCTTCGCGACACGGAGTGCGTCCTCCAACGTCGCGACCTGGACGGCCAGCGCGCCGCTGAACGAGATCCACATCCGCTCCGTTTTGATTGCGTCGGTGTTTTCCAACAGAATATTGGCTCCTCCGCTGTTGATGAAGTTCACGCCTTTGAGTGTGGCCTCAAGGCAGCCTTGCACTTGATTCATCTCCTCCAGTGTGTCGCAGGCCTGCACCAACGTGAGCGTCGCCGTCCCGCCCTCGACGACCTCGGCCACGAAGTGTGTGAAGTCGTTGTTGTCGAGCCGCTCGGGGTACTCCATTTTTACGAGCGTCTCTTGCGGGATACGACGCGTACGCCGCACGATCGTGCACGATACGTCCACGCGGGCCTCGTACGCCGTGGATTTCTTCTTGCTCAGATACGCGGCCGAGCCCGTGGCTTGCAAAATGCCGAGATCGAGACTCAGCGAGCCCTCGACGGTAAGATTCGCGTACTTGCGCGCGTCGTCGAGCGACGTGAAGAGCTTGTACTCGGCGTTTTGCACGATCTCAGGTGGCGTGTCAATCGTGGGGTTGGCGACGTTGCTGCTCCACGGCGACGCGCCCGAGTAAATGGTCGCGGTCTTGTAGCTGTAAAGCATGCCCAACTGGGTGATCTCGCCGAGCGCTGGCATCTTCAGTGACCCCATCGCTGCGCTTGTGGTTGTTGTTGGTGGATATTCCAAATCCATTTATTGTTCGTTTGCTTCCCTGCGCCGCCACCACAGCCACCGAGCCGGCGCAGCAAGCCGTTTCCCTGCGCCGCCTCCGCAGCCGCCAAAATATGGCCAGAGTGGAAGAATTTGGTAATCTCTGGAAATCACACCAAATTTAATATGCCAATTTATAGAGGACAGCAAGAAAACAGTCCATCTGGTTCAGTATAACAACATGTATATTGCTTTGCACTAGGTATTGATTCTTTATGATGGTGTTGGTGCTTAAATACTTTCAATCTCCAAAGCTAGAAATTGGACAAGTAGGCAATAGAAATAACGCAACTGGATAATCAGTCTGACGAGCAATTTGAAGTACCATCACCAAATGCTGTGGAGGGTCTGAATAACCTGCTCACAAAAAGATGGCAAAAAGAAATTCAGAAATACCTGCCTGCGTTTGAGGTGGAAATTGGAAAATGCCCAAGCATGAATCAATGTTTTTATAAAGATTTTGAATGGGATGCGAATGGTAACCTTTTTCGTCCACAGCTGAATTATACGTTGAGGCAAATGGTTTTAAGAACTCCAACAGATATTTACAGTATGATTACCGAAATGACTCGAACCTGGAGC
>JADGKE010006592.1:0-10658 GCA_026954515.1 Cladochytrium tenue
GTGGAGGGGGAAGAAGACTAGGCAGCTCGGTCGGGCGGTCTCAATATCCAGGATCGCCGTGCGGGTCGTCGTCGCCCTCGTCGTAGTCGATGTCGTCGTCGTCGTCACCAAAGCTTTCATTACCGATGCTGTCGCCGCCGAGGCTGTCAAGTGAGTCCTCGTCCGGGGCCGACGACGAGGCGTGCTGCAGCGCCTGGAGCATTTCGTAGCAGTCGTGCAGCTTCTCGTGCAGGATGCCCTGGCCTTCAGGGACGGCGCCGTCCTCGTCGAGGAATCGCCCGTCGACCCGCTGGATGATGTAGGAACAAGCGTTGAGTAAGTGAAGCAGCCACAAATGCCGTCATAGGATGCCGAGGGGGACAGAGGGCCATGACGAAGGGTTTCAATCAAATACCTGGTTATCAATGGCAGCCAAACGCATTTGGTACATAGACAGGTCGCGAGGAGACATGCGCACGCGCCACTTCTTGAGCTCCAGCAAGCATCGGTGGATGGTTTCCAGCTGCGTGTACATGGGAAGGAGTGCGTCAGCCACCGGCTCTGACGCTACCTGGAGCTTGTAGACGATCCGGTAGCACTGAATGAACACGTTTTGGTGAGCTTTTCAGGCATGCAGCAAGAAAGTACCCGCCCCACTGAGAGATCACAAGATATTGTATGACCCACCTTGTGAAGCAAGAAATGAAGCACTGCCTGGCCTTCGGGCACGGCGGCGCCTGCTGGGTCTTCCAACTCAACAGATTCGGGTTCCGCGCCGAGAAACTTGCCATCAACGCGGAGATTATCGATCTCGCCCAGCTCGATCTGGACGGGCACCAGATCCTCGGGGCGGATCCCCCACTTAGCGATTTTCTGGGCGTGCTCCAGGCGAGCCTTGATGGCGACGAGGCGCTCGTAGACGGGGCGTAGCGGGTTCTCGCCGTCGATGGCCTCGCGCAGCGCCAGCAGCTCGTGCGCGTCGTCGTAGCAGGACTCGAGCAGGTCGATAACGGCGGCCTGGCCCGGCAGCACCGAAGCGTCTTCGCGCGCAAGGAACTTGCCGTCGATCCGCACCGAGTCGATCTCACGGAGTTCGTCCTGTATGACCTGGACCTCGGCGAGAGAGAAGGCGTGCGGAGACCCGCGGGCAAGGAGGGACGATAGCTCTGACTTCATCTTCACCAGCCTCTCGTAGACGGGCCGAAGCGCAGGAGCGATGGTGGAAATGGTCTCGCGCAGCCTCGCCAGCACGGTCACTATATTCAAAGAGTCAGGGTCGACGAAGTCAAAATACTCAGAGACCGCATCAGGCCGTGCCAAGTACGCACGCTTTGCCTTTGAGGGGCCGACGAGCGGGCGGATGGGAAATTGGACGAAAATAGGAAGGGCGGGCTAAGTAACGCAACTGCAAGCATCCAGCTTGTTCGTTACAAACGAAAGTCCCGTCTCCGAGACATTCAGAGAAGAAGCGCGGCCCGTTCCAGATACCGCGACGGCCGCTGCAGATACGTTGGCGGGCGAGTTTGTCGTGGACGCATACGTTTCCAATGCGTCTTTGATGTGGAGTAGACTCGTCTCTGTGTCGCGAAGCGTAGACAAAGTGACGAGCCCGGTCTCTTCGAGTTGATCGAGAGCGTGCTTGGATCTTGCCAGGCTGACGTAGATGGGATACAGCTGCTCGACCGGAGAGGTGACGGGCGGCGGCTTTGGAGAAGGAGAAGCGGTGGTGGACGGTAACGGCGAGGGTGCTGGAGAGGGGGACGACGAAATAGCCGGGGAACACCAGAACTGGATGAACATGGGTATCAGGTCCTCGAGGACGTCGTTAGTTTCAGCGGCGATGGCCGGGTCAAGGTTCTCGCGGGTTTCCGCCGCATGCAACCCTGAACGGAGGGCGGCGAGCCGTTTGATACTGCCGACGACCTCTTTCCAGAGACGGGCCAGGTTGGGGTGGTGATTGTGACGTCGCCTGTTAGAGTGGTGGTGATGGTGGTGGTGGTGGTTACTCTGTCTGGCCTGGTCATGCCGCTTGGGATTGCTGCTGGAGTCCCCGGCTTGGTCATCGTTGACTGAAGGATCTTTGGCGGAAGCGGCGGCCAGGTCGCCTGCGGAGGAGATAGAAGGCACAGCATTCAAGGACAAGGAAGCAAGGGCCCGCACAGCGGCGGCGGCTGCCGGCGAGGCGGGGAGGGGTGTGGCCGAGCGGGCGGTGAGCAGAAGCTCGCGAATAGCTTTTAACCTCTCGAGAATGGTGGCTTCGGTCGCCGGAGCGGTGTGCCCACGCGCAGGAACGGATGCTGGCGCCTTTGCCGCCGCCGCCGCCGCGAGAGGGGTTCCAGCGGCGACAGCGTCGACGGCGGTGTCCAAGGCGTCTGCGGCGATGGCGGCAGCTGGCGGCAGGGGCGGGCCGCTCGACGCGTCGGAGGCTGCTGCCGAGGTCGTCATCGTGGCCATGGTGCGAGGAAGGAAACTAAAACTGGTTGTGGGATTTGGGTTGGGTTTGCGACTGACCAGTGCTGTGGATATTTGACTGTGAAGAATGAGGCGGTGCGAACGACTGACTGGACATGAGACTGAGTCGAAGAGCGAGACAGAGACAGAGAGAGGGAGAGAGAGAGAGAGTGGGAGAGAAAGGGTGTGTGTGTGTGTGTGTGTGTGTGTGCACTATCACGTGTGTGCACGTGGGGCAAGCTTCTGGTTGCTGTCATGGCGCGTCTTCATGATGGTGATGGGATTAAACTTAGATTTTTCATCAAATACGTGCATTTATTGTTGTAATCTTCTTTCTCAAAACCACGGGAGCGACAGCCAAGATATACAGTATATATAATATTGAAGCACAACGGGCGATGATGATGCCTTGAATAATACAAGCCAGAAAGGAAATGACGACAATGCAAACCATGGAAATTTGATCGAATATAGAAGACGAAGTAAGATTTTTAAGTAGGGAGTGAGTGTAATCAGCGAGGCGGAGGAAGGCGTGTGCTGATTGAGATACTAAGTATGGTCGAACTCATTATACTAGGAACACCAAAACGAACAGCCACGATGAGATCAACCGTCATTCGCGTATGACCTCTGTAGTGGAGCGGTGGCTGCACTTCAAAGTCCACCTGGCGACGAATATGAGTGTGAGTGTGAGCGTGAGCATGACTGCGCATGTGAGTGCGGTGAGGATAGTGGGAACGACGGAGACCGAGGAAATTCCGTCATACAATAGCAGGGAACAAGAGGCGATGCAAGGAAACTGGCGCACTTGTAAGACAGTTAATAAACGCGCACCTTCAAGAAGGCCGGGAAAGCTCTTGGTGCGTCGTGCCAGACCCGCCACCCGGTTTAGGCCGTGTTCCACGAGTCGCCTGAATCCACCAAGGAGTTTGTCTGTGCCGCGCACCGCAGTGGACGACTCATCAGCATCGTTTGGCGAAATCAACGGCCCAAACTGGGCGTCCGATTCGGTGGCCGTAAGCCAGGCTGCGCGATCTCGGTGTTCAAGGTCGGCTGTGGTCCAAATATGGTGCTGTTCGGGGAAAAAAAAGAGGGTCGACACTTTGCTGGCGGTAGAAAGAAGGAAGGAAATGGGAAAGGACGTCTGGTGGGGAGGGGCATACGGGATTTACCTTTGCTTCCACAAGCGTCATACGAGATTCAGGGTCCTTGTCCAACAGTCGTGTAAGCAAATCGCACAAATTTGTGTCAGAGGAACGCGGTCCAGCTGGCAGATTCAACCTAGCGAGACGTTTCAGTAACAACATGGAGACGAATGCATTGACCTGGATTTGCATATCACGAAGTAGAGTTCAAACTCAGTGTCGGCGTGAAAAGGAACGCAGCCGAAAAGCAGGCAGTGCAACGTGACGCCAAGTGCCCACATGTCTATAGCAGTTCCAACCTCCATGGCTTTCTCTCGTAATGACACTGACCGGCAAGGACTGCTTGGCTCGACCGGTGAAGTGATCGACGAAGTAGATGCGTGCCGTCGCCACAATAGCCCAGCCAGTGAAGTGCGAGGAGTGCCACTAGATATAAGATCAGAAGCTGGCCTCACGTTTCCGCCAAGTGCCATCGCATCACTTGATTTTGAAGCGCCTTTCTTCAAAAGAGGGGACTTCGACGCCCGACGTAGTATAGAGCCGGGCGACCTAGGCGACGCTGTCGCACTGGTTGACGGGCGGCGACATGCTATATCGACTACGACTTGTACGTCAGGCGTGTGGGGTCGATGTACAAGGCCTTGGGGAGGTAAGCGAAGCTCAGGCGCTGGAGCGGATTTCCGCCTCGTGGGCGGTTCTCGAAGACGGCGGGCGAGCGGGCTCGATGGAGATCTGGCCATTTGGGACCCAGCAGCGAAAGAGCGCCCGCCAGGGCTGGAGCCATCCAGCGAATAACTGAATGGTGATCCGTCGTCGACGACAGCACAAAGTTCTGGGGCAAAGAAGGCAGGAGACCCTGCCGTCTTTGCGAGCTCAACAATGTAGTCGTCCACTCCTGCATCATCACACAGCAATTCGCCTCCTCCGGCTGGCACGTCTGTGTCTGTTCCGACGAGAACGGACACACCGAAATCAGATATCTTAATGCGCCCATCTCCGGACAACAGAAGGTTGGAGGGTTTTATATCACGATGGATGATCCCCTGGCGGTGTACTGTGATAGAATAGTATTAATTGTGCGTCGGATCAATCCGATGGATTACAATATTGAAGGCCGCAGACCACGTCCCGAAAGATTCCACGGGCCTCATCGACTGAAAGTGCGGGGCCTGGCGGATCGCCACCATCTCGCCAAACCACGGGGCCGCCAGGCATGTACTCAAGTACTGACGGCTTTAGACGCTTCAACCGGTCGACAAGAGGTATGAACTCACCCAAGTAAATTTTATCAGCGTGTGGGTCATCTATGACTTCCCTGAGCCTCACAACATTCGGGTGGTCGACTTTTTTCAATATGGCGACTTCTCGGCAAATTTTGGCCTTGCGGGAGTTGAGCGGCCTTTCAGCAGTGGACGTTGTTTCCCAGGAAGAGAGGGATCTACCACGATGCAATCGACGCGTATTTCTCTCAACAATTTTTACAGCCTAAAAAACAATAAAGCATAAATACGATCGCTACGAGCACATTAACCCCTTGAGAACGTAGCTTACATAATGCTCTCCTGAAAACGTGTCAATGCAGAGCTTGACTTTGCCATGGACGCCACGTCCTATCTCTCTCAGGACTCTGTAGTTGTTGATCATCTTATCCCCAGAGGATAAATCGATATTCTTTATAAGTCTCCGTGTGTCTCTCGGCTCCGGTGATCCATTAAGTAGCATAGATTCCTGCGTCGAGGCCGAAAATGATCGACCGTAAAGGTTGTAGGGACGACGTGACAACATTTTAGGGCGTCCCAAAGCTCCAGGCTGTCTCTCATATGGTTCTTGGCAGAGCGAAGTCTGTATAGGCAATGATGATTGTCTGGGTGGGGTCGATAACACTATTTGCGGCTTAGCGGGAAAGGTGGGCACCAAAATCGGGGACCGTGATGGCAGAGTAGACGAGGAAGTAGCAAGCCGGAATTCGGAAGGCACACTCAAAGGCACAGTTGAAGGCAGTCTCTGGGAGGAAAAGAAAACAGTGGTGCCCGTAAGTGACGCTGATTGGGTCAAAGGCAGAAACAACTGCTTCTCTGAGAGCACGAATGCTACACGGGCATGGCGCGAATCGGTGTCGTCAGATTCCTCCGACGCCAGACTCGCTTGGGGTGTGTTTTCTGCCGCTAGGTCTGGGTTTGCAGTCGAAATAACAGCAGCCGAGGCCGCTTCGCCTGGACCCGAGGCAGGCACGTTGGTGGTGTCGCTGTTGGGGGGCAGTGTGGTTGCGGCAGGCTGAGGGACTGCGGGGATCAGATCGCATGAGAGTCCGCGAGCCTGGTGGGTAATAATACTGACGGCTACGGACGACGTAGTAGCAGCGGGCAGTCGGGCGTGCGCCTGCGGCGAAGGGAGCGCAAGCACGCTGGGAATAGCCCTGTGTGGTGGCGGCGGTGGCGGTGGCGCCGGTGGCGGATGCATGGTGGCCAATTATTGCCCACGACCGATCCCACCATCCATTTTTGAGTTTGCTGCCAATCATGCCACACGACCACGACCCCAACACAGGGGGCGGCGAAGCTGGGAACCGCACTGTCGACGTGGATCTCGCCGTCCCCGCCCCGCTCGCTACAGGCGAAGGGGTGAGCGACGTAGGAGGCGGCCTTGCCGAAGCCGGAGATGTACGCTTCGGACAAACCAACAGTATCCTCTCTGCCGTCGGCAGTGGAGAAGTCAACGGCTTGGTCGAGGAGGAAGAACGCAGCATTGGAAACGAAGGCGGCGACGGCGACGACGACGATGTGGATGATGACGATGACGATGATGACGACGACGACGAAGACACCGGCGATATCAGCGAGGGCGAGCGCACGTCGAACATTGCCGTCGCCAACCACAGCCGCACGCGTGGAGTCGATGTATCGCGATCGGAATCTTCAGATCGCGTCACTTGCGTGGGACTGCTATCAAGAGTGAGGGGCATATGGATGCGCCCACGCGGCCCTGGTGCTTCGTACTCAACCTTCTCGGACAATCAGCGAGAACGGCATCATCTTCTCGCAGACTTTATCGCATTCTGCGCCACCTACCCGCCCGGCCCATCCATTCCAGCCGCCCTCGCCATTTTGACCTTTATTGTCGCTCTACCCCTTACCTGGCTGCTCTTCAGTCACCTGACTACGATGCCGACCCGGGTTTTGGACATTCATAACACCGAGATTTCCGGCTCGTTTTCCGGCTCCGCCGCGTGGGCCCATCTGCGGAACATCTCTGCTCGCCCGCATATGTATAACAGCAACGGAAACTTGGCTGTCAGGGAGTTTCTCGTCAACAGGCTGCAGGATTTCAACCTATTGGCCGCTTCCCGAGGTAGAAATAACTTTCTCGAGTTTGCTGACGACAACGTCGACTTGATCGTTGCCGACGGGCGCCTGTATTTCGAGTCGAACAATGTTATCGTCCGAATTAAGGGTCAATCGGACTCCCGCAGTGCCCTCCTCGTATCATCCCACTTTGATAGTACGCCAGTTTCGTACGGTACGACCGATGATGGTATATCAGTTGCTGTCATGCTCGAATTCGTCCGAGCGCTGATATACAATAAGCCTCTTGCTCACGACGTGATATTGAACTTTAATAACGGCGAGGAGATGTTTCTACTTGGCGGCCAAGCCTTCGTTTACCACCCGTGGTTTGCCGACATTAAGGCATTCATCAACCTCGAGGGGACAGGAAGCGCACCAGGAACTCGCAGCATTTTGTTCCGCACAAACTCCTTGGACTTAATGAAAAAGTGGAAGTCGGGAGCTCCATTTCCTCATGCTTCAGTCCTTTTCAATGACATGATGTCAGCAGTAGCTAGTGCAACAGACTATAGCGCTTATGTGTCATATGGCGGTCTTCAAGGAGTTGACATTGCTTTCTACACATACCGTTACCTCTATCACACTCAATTTGACGATGTCGAGCATTCCCAACCCATTTCCGCCCAACACATGGGCGAAAATCTTCTCGGGTTTGCTATGTCTGTCTGCGATGACGGGCAACTGCTTGATCGCCTTGTTCCGGACACGCCCAACCAACCACTGTCCAGGACGCAACCGTTGCCTGACTTCGTATTTTATGACCTCTTCTCGAGCTTTACCTTGAATCCGGGTTGGTTTCATCGGATCATCATCGTCTTGATCATATGTGCCGTTGTTGGGTCGGCTGTGATCAAGCTGGGGAAAGAAAGCATGAGGGTTGGCTATCGTCGAATGTTTAAGCTGTTCGTGCGTCCAACTCTCGAGGCATATGTACTCATTTGGGCAACGACGCTTATATCGATCGTTGGCTTATTTCTGATGTCTAGGCTGAAGGCTACTTTGAACCCTGCGTCGACATACGGCCTCCCGGTTCTGAACCATCTTTGGGTGGCTTCATTTATA
The DNA here is from genome assembly GCA_026954515.1 of Cladochytrium tenue. NCBI lineage: Eukaryota > Fungi > Chytridiomycota > Chytridiomycetes > Cladochytriales > Cladochytriaceae > Cladochytrium > Cladochytrium tenue. The sequence continues at coordinate 7,982 of JADGKE010006592.1, forward strand.
CTTAGCAGTTTTGCTATTTGCCAAAGGCGATGGGCGCGGCTTGCTGAGCGACTCCACTTAAGAAACCCTATGAGTCGCATGACGACTCTCCGCCAGCGAACCGGCCTGCAGCAAGAGAACCATACCGCAAGAGAGCCACTTATGCGTCGGTTTCGGACTCGCGTGAGGAGATCGGCAGATCTGCCAATAGAAGCGCGAACGCCCCCCGTCCAGAAGTGGCTACCGTACGGACTTCTTGGGTTTTGGTCCACTCTACTTCTGCCGACCCTTTACGTCACGAAATACAGTTTCTATGGGCTTTATATCATTCCGGACTTCGCTTTCTTTAGTCTTGTGTCGGCGGCCATAACTTTGGCTATAGCACCGCAGGCGCTTAAGTGGTGGAAGGCGGATGCAGTATCTGGCCGTGAACTGAACAAGTGGAAAAAGTCGGTTGTTCGCTTCTTCGAACGGCAGATATGGGGTCTTCAATTGATACTCTCGTCTGCTTTGCCGTGCCTATTAACGCTCGATGTTATTGTACAATTTAGTATGATCTTGCCCACGAGTGAGTTTATTTGTTTCCCATTTTGGTGACTGACTAGCATATTTTGGCACGCTTTATAGTGATCGCGGATGGCTTATGGGAAACATATGTGGACCTGTTATTTGGTGTCCTTTATACGCTGTTGTTTGTGAACCTCCTTCCGGCATTCCAACTTGCTTCAAGATCGTCAATTGCTGTGATTTTCGGGACAGTTTTCGTTGTCACGTTTACACTGGCATGCGTAAGGTTCCCCTTCTCGGAACTAAGGCCACAAAAGGTAACATTGTACACCTTGATGTTGATCTTGCTGAGCCTGTCGGCAGTTTTCGTTTTCCCAAACTTGGAACATAACGGATACCACTTCGGCCAATACTACCGTTGTGTCGTTTGCCCCGCAATACACAACTACTCGGGATCGTTTCGCAAAAGTACTGCGGTCCTTTGGCGTGAATGGCCTGACGTGCGACTCGTATATAGAAAGTCGGCCTTCCTGCGACGCGGTATTGGAATCCTTACCGACAATACCCTCCGCAGGGTCGAAGGAGCTGATTGAAATCGACATTAAAACTCCTCGCACGACTGCGGGCAATATTATTGAACTAGAGGGATCGTTCACTGGGGCTCCGGGATCGCGCATCTGCAGTATCCAGGTCAACCACACGCTTCCGATCAGTGCAGTCACGGCTGACGAGACGTTTGCCGTTTGGATTTTGAACTCCGGCAAGAAAGGCGAATGGAATTGGGTTGTGGCTGGCGAAGGGTACCTCAAAGAGCGCCGGGACCCGCGCAAAGCCGGTACAAGCAGGCCCACTTCCTTTAACATGTCTAAGATTCCGCTGGAGGTCACGGTGGCGCGAGAAACGTGGGACGACCCGGCGAACAGGCGCATCCGCGTCCCTTTCCTTGCGCGGTTCAACGCCACGCTCGCGACGGAAGTAAGCCGCAAGAGCAAGCGGGCGGCGGGCATCAGGCCAGGCGACGAAACCGATGTTGTGGCGGAAAAATCGAACGACGCCGGCTTCCAGTGGGTCGAGGTGCGGTGCTTCCTTGGGGAGACGGACGCCTCACCATTCTGGCAAGAGCATCTCCGCCGCGGTTCAAACTCAAGTGCGGCGTGGCCCTCTTGGATGACTCCGGCGCACGGCCGGTACGGCGGCGTCGCGGTCTCCAAGCGAGCTCCTGTGCCAAAGCAGGAGCTTTGATGTGCTGATGTGATGATTAATCTCACTTTGTTGTCGAGTATGTTCGTGTTTTGTTGGTACGGGCGGTGTCAATCTTTACGGCCGCTCTTGGGATTAGAAGTGAACCGACAGGAAAATATATTGGGGTCGAAAGAGAAGAGCGCCACAGCGTATGGCCAGAAAGGTTACAAATACAAATTAGAAGAAAGTCCTTGCCACCGCTCATGGTGTGATGTAAATATCCGCAAAGACAGGATGCGGTGCACCGGTCAACCACACTTGGTAAGGCCGTAATCAACAACCTACTTAGCGTTTATGACGATCTCTCAGTTGACGAAGCATCATCAAGTGCCTAAAGGTGGAAGAAGCCTGGTAAAGCAAGACAGCTAGTTGTCGCTTCCCTCCCTTGCGGAGGAGGAAAGAGTGACAAAATGGATGCAAGGGTGCTGACGTAGGTGTTTGAGACAGATCACAGAGAAGCGAAAGAAAGCACATTAATCGGTCTCTTTATTATATCTCTAGAGGAAAGGAAGGACAGGGACATAACTATCATGAGCTGAGACGTGCAGCTCTTTCGGAACGTAACTTTTCACTAAGTTTCAGGCGGGTGGTGGAAAGAAAAGTGACGAGTCATGGGTGGCACCAGAAATCAGATCTGGTCAGGGATGCGCCGCCTCAGATATTCTTCTCACCACCAAGACGAGACAAAGAAAGAAAGCGGCCGATGTTGGGGAGGCGACAGACAGACCAGGGATCGAGTGAGACGGCGGCGGTAGAGAGAGATTCTGGTGCCGCCGCTGATTGGTCGGTGATGGCGACAAGCCAGCCCAACCACAACTCCGCCGATTGATAAGCTGGCCAGGCCTCTCTCTCCCCGCACCGACGCATAGACGAACGAACACTGTTTCTCCTTCCACTCCTCCTTTCTCCTTCCACCCTTGTGGCGCCTATTCGGCGTTGGACTCCCTCC
>JADGKE010006594.1:0-10598 GCA_026954515.1 Cladochytrium tenue
GTCGCCCGGATCGAAGACCATTACCTGTGGCCGCCGACGTCCTCGTCGCCGTCTCGCCCATCCGCCCGCCGCCGCATCTTTCGCGGCATGTGCGTGCTCCTGGACGCGGGCGAACAGGTCCAGGTCCACCCTGACGCGCTGGCCCACGCCCTTCTGCCTGTCGAAGTCGATGCGCCGGCAACCGACCCTGCCCGTGTTGCTCTTCCCGACGGCGCCGTCCTACTCACCAAGCCCAATCACGCTGCTGATGCAGCATCCGAATCAACACCGACTCTGGCCACAGACGCACCCCTCGTCCCCTCCCGGCATTCTCCTCTCACAACAAAAGCCACGGACCCGTGCGCCGCTCCCGCTCTCGTCCACAGCTCGCAGCTGACCCTCGCCGGCCTGCTCGTCCGCGCCCACGGCGGCACCCTCTGCGACGCATTCGGGCCATGGACCACCCACGTCGTCCTCGCCGACGAACACGACAACGACGACGACGACGACGAAAACAACAACAATCACGGCGACGACGGCGGCGGCGGAGAAATTGGTGACCTGCCGCACCGTCGCAACTACCGCCGCCGCCCCCGCCTCCGCCGCCGGCGCGACCTGTTCGCGCGCGTGTTTGCGGCCTGTGGGCCGGACGTCACATTCGCACGCCGCCCGCACGTGGTCGGCTGCAAGTGGGTGCGCGAGTGCGCGCGCCACGACGCACGGCTGCCCGAGGCTGTTGCGGGAGGAGGGCGGGCAGGGGCTGATGCCCCGGAAGGGGCAATGGAACACTGATTAGAAGTGATAAAGTTTTAAAGCCTGTCGCGATCGATTTTTCTTGATCCTCGTTTAGTCAACGCATTGGAAGTTTGGTTACCCTCAAAAAAATCAACTTGTTTGTTGCCCACAGCACACCAATCATTCCATCACTGACTGACCCTGCCTGGTGCAGCCAGTCCCACGAACTAACTTCGTTCAAGAACGAGCCAGGGACCTCTCCCTCTGTCTCCGTCCCAGCCAAGCATCTCTCAACTGCCCCGTCGCTGCGCCGCACAGGCTGATTAGTCATGGATTTGCACCACCAACCTGACCGGCACCGACAGGCTGCGGCGGCAAGAATCAAAATGCTCTGCGCCGCAGCCGAGAAACATAAAAGGCTTCAACTTCGGTCTGCGAGCCCCCGTTGCCCCGCTCCCAGCTGTGCAATATGCTCGCAACCCCTGCTTATTTTGCTGGTGATGCTGTTGTCAGCATTCACAATTTCGAAGGTTCCAACTCTGTTGAACTTGGCCAGGTTTGTGTGAGCAGCACGCTCGTGTTGGTTACGGGAGTGAGGCACGCAGCCTTTCCACCTCAGCTCTCGGCGTCTAGAAAGCTTCTATCAATCGTTCACATGCTGACTACGTTCTTCTGCAGGGTTATAGTTTGACTAATCAGACTCCTGTCAATTTGAACGTTCTTCCAAGTGACCAGTGCCCGGAAGTCCGATCGGCGGATATTGCGAAAAGCACTTTCTTTTTCTGTGCGAACGAGACGAGCTCCGAAAAAATCAGAAAGTACGGTGTCGACGGCGCTTGCTCCTTTGGCGCTCTATTCGGGATCTTCAAGGTCGGCGCCGACTTCACATTTCTTCTTGAGAATCAGAAAACTGGCAAATATGCGACCGCCACTCTCGTGTTCAAATACGAAAGCCGCGAGATGTCGTTTTCTATTGATCGCGCTCTTGACACTTTGAGAAAAGGTCCACTGGCGACAGTTAAAGATACAGTTGCAACTCATATTGTCACGAAGGTAGGCTCTTAAGCCCTGGCTCTAGCTTTGTGTATTAATTTGTGTTCACTCTGGATACTTAGGTGGTTTATGGCGGATATGCTGTCTGCTCGATTAAAATGAAGACGAGCGAATCGACAGGGGAAACATCGAACAAAGTCCAGTTCAACATTGAGAAAATTATGAAGTGCATAACTGGCTCCGGTGATGTGCATATGGAGGGCGTCGATAAAGATCTGTTTCGGGAAGCAGAGATTAGCGTGAATGGATCATTCCCCCCCGGCGAACCAATTCCAAGAAGTCCTGAGGGAATCATCGATTTCTTCCAGAAGATTACAATGAAACTTTCGAGGGATTACCTCGTTCGATATGAGCTTACTTCCCTGGAAAGCATTCGGGCTCGGGTTGATGGATTATATAGCACACCTCTAAAATTGCGCATGCTGAACGAGGAGTTCACAAAGGATCTCGTGACCAAAGCTGAACGGGCGCAGAAGGCTTTGAATGAAGGGTGCAATGAATATCAAAGACTTTTCGATAAGTTTGACGATCTCATTCCGGAAGCGACCTGCAGTAACCTGAACGACTCCAAAACGAAGTTGGAAAAATTGATGCAAAGTCTATTTCGCGATGTTCGAAAAAAGTTGTTTGACCAGGAGTTCGATGACGATGAGTTACTGGAATCCACGAGTGACAAAGTTATCAAAATAGAATCATCTGCAAGGAAATTTATAAAAGAAATCAAAGCGCTCTTCGCTTACTATCGCCAGATGGCCGATATCTACCCTGGTACACTCACAACTCGCGACAGCAATGACATTAATTGGGATATTGAGACTCATCTCGGAAAATATCCGCATGGCTTTGCTATTATCTACACTGAGGCAAAGGATGCGAACGTTTCGTCAGGTGAATGCCGCAGGATAATGAAAAAGCTAATTCAAAAACATGCTGGATGTAATCAAAACTTGTTTGTTGTCCGTCTCCGAGATGACGTCTTCATGTTTCGACAAAATGCTATTGACAAAGGCACTGCAACAAATTCGGCCAACTCACAGTCACACTGCATTATCAAAATTTGGCTAAGCGGCGGTGATTATTGTATTGACGAATGCTACAATGCGTCACCAGAGTGCCAGGCGCTGATTTCACCTCAAATACGATCGAATGAATACCGGATCCATGTTGGATTGCCTCCAAACCAACTACTGGATCTAAAGCTCGGCTGCCAAAAGCAAAGCTGCGACCATACCCCGGTAACTTGGCGCTGTGCGGATTGTTACCAAACCGTCAAGTTTGACAAGACAGGCTACATATACTGTCATTGCGAAGGAGGTTGCAAAGTAGACATCCATCGATGCCAATTCCGGTGTATGAGAGAAAATCACGTCGAAGAATGGATTAAATGCTCCCCTAGTGTTAATCTGGACGACATTAATGCTTTGTTTTTGGGTGCTTCTGGCATTGGGAAGTCTACTATGATAAATAGTTTTGCACAGTACTTTATGTTTAAGGATCTCGATTCTGCAATGGAGGGTGCAGGCAAACTAGATATTCTGATTCCCGGGCGATTCCAAGCCAGTGGATTCGCTATAAGGGAGAATGGGGAGCTCAAAAAGGAGGACGTTTCGGATATAAGCTTTGGAGACCAATCCCAACCGCATAACGAGGCCATCAATGTTGATGCAGGGTCCACAACACAGAAATGCTGTACCTACCGCTTCAGCATGTTCAATAGAAGGATAAACCTAATTGATTGCGCTATGTCCAGGGATGTAGTCATCTTTCGGCGATCATATTTGTCATGAGGCCAAATGAGGAACGTTTAACAGCAGCAATCATGTACACATTCATTGAAACTTTTAGCCGCCTCAATCGAAATTTGATCGATAACATTTTCATGGTGTTCACTGGCAGCGCAACTACGAACTATGAGCTCGGGGGGACAAGAGTGACTCTCAACGAGCTTCAACGTCGTCTGTCTCCAAGTCTGGATCTCCTAAAGGAGGAAAAGTTATTTTTTTTCGACAATGCTGCGTTCCGGCTTGTACTCGCCAAGAAGAGCAACAGAGAACTTTTCAATGAATCTCTGTATCCCACCAACCAAATGTATTGGGCATATTCGTCCCAGTCCGCTCGCAGACTTCTCAATCAGCTTATGATGATTCCTCCAAAAAGCACGAAAGGAATACAGGAACTAAATGACATGCGGAATTTGATAAAGCACATATCTGAGCTTCTTATACGCATAACTGCCGCAATCAAGGCCACCGTAGCAAATATTGAGGAGGTGCAGAAAACTCTGAAAGGGAAAACAGCTGAGAACGACAGTTTAAATGAAAAGTTGACCTATAAGGAATTTGTCTTCGAAACTGTCATATTAGACGATCCGATTAATGTTTGCGAAACATGCAAAGGAGAAGTTATAATCGGAACCCTAGCCCAGGATGTATACAATCCATGTCATGGCCCTTGCCATGCATGGGTTCGGGAAAATGAGACCAATCAATCGGCAATGGCTCTCTGCAGACTGTTCTATCCGAAAATTTTATGGTTTCCGGCTCAACCCTGCTCGAAATGTGAACATAGCTACACTATTCATAAGCGTATTACGAGTAAGCAGATTGTGACTGAGAAAATTCGTGTCGTGGGGACGGTCCAAGATGAGTTGGACAAAAATAAGGTGGACATCGACAAGGGTATGACGGAAAAAGAAAAACTGACAAAACTCAAAGAAGAAAAAGAAGACGAGGAAAAAGAGATAACGAAAGCCATGGCTTTCTTCGCGGTGTATATTCGCCAGGCCTCTATTGCGCTACCGAACGATGCCGTTCTTCAATACATAAAGATGAGCATTCGCGCTTTTCAAAATGAAGCAACACGGTCTCCTGCCCAAGAAAGACAAATAAAAGATCTTGAAATCTTAAAAGAACGTTATGAAGCGGAAATAAAATACTATGCCGCTTCGCATGATACCCCGGAAACCACAATTACCTACGAAAGTTTACAAAAGAAGCTTGCCAGTCTCTATGAACTTAAGCACCACGGAGAAGACATCCGAAATCAGGTCAAAATAATAGAAGAGTCTCGGGCTAAGTCAGCAGTGGTCGACGCCAGGCACACACACGTTTATGATATCGAAACCGCCGCTTCACAATTTCCCCCACGTACCGTCTCACTTCCAAAACCTGGGCAGCAAGGCGACCTGGACGAAAAGAAGAGAAAAGGGTGGATACCTAAATTTAAGGATGGTGTAGACGCAATACGATCCTTCATTTTCTAGAGACTATTCCACTTATCACAATCATTTTGGCCATTCTTTCAAATTCGTTTTGTTCCCTGCATGCACACCGACACCATATCTCCACTACCACCTCACTCCCATCCATACTCACTTATGAACCTGTCACTCTCTGACGACACTTTTTTGCCCAATATCCATACCTCTATTTCGTCTATTCTCATTATTCTCTCGATTGCACCACGAAAAGTCCACTGTTTGTTCACGATCCTTTATGCTCGAAATCTCCCTACCCCCTTCTCCCTCAGTTTCCATGATACTGTCAGTATTTTTAGTGCCCAACATACCACCTTTATAGCCTCCACCACTACCCCACCCCCTCCTCCCGACCTATCTCTCACGCTCTCCTCACGAAGTGAAGCAATTCCAATTTTTATCACAACTCTATATCCCTTCTCTTTTGATTGCGACTCAATTTTTGTTCGTCATCCGCTTAACGCCATTCCCTGGACGCTATCCTTGAATCTCAAATTTCCCCTAACCCCCCTCTAAACCCAGTTGCCAGGGCTTCGATGTACCGTTCTTACTTCCCACTCCTTCCCCAGTGTACTAAGAATATCTATAAGGGGGGGGGGGTTAGCGGATACCTTCGGTATTCCGCCGTGGAGGCTTTCTTCGGCATAGTCCAGTCCTTATATGGTGTCGATGAGGTGTGGTGTGCGCGCGAAAGCGGTTGCGGAGCAGGGTGCAGAAATAAATGAGCCACTCGACCCCACAGGCCCTAGCCCGGTCCGCTCCATACGCGCCCGTGCTGCTCCGTAATAGCCGGAATATGACAGATGCCAGGTTTCTCGCCCCTGTCGCCGATGCCCCCGTCAGCCCGCGCACGTGGACAGCCCGGTGCGGCCGGCATGCACGTCAGCAGCGGGTTGCCGCGCCAGCCACATCGCCAGCGGTACATGCGCGAGCAGCTCCGACATCTACCCGGGCTGCCGCTCTACCGCGTCATGTTGAAAGCTGCAGGTTTTACGAAGCTTCGAAAACACAGCATTGGGCCCACACTTGCATCAGGAGCACAACACGCTGTTCATCACTCCTCCGCCGGCCCGTAAAAGGACGCGCCGCGCACAAGGCCGGATACCCATCCGCCGATTTCGGCCAGGCCTATGCGGACCTCAAGCCCAACTTCTTCCGCACCCCTGGCGGCAACGACGTACAAGGTAACAGTTTGGCGGCATAAGATCGCGCGCTATCACCTGTGAAAATATCGAAACGGGCTTGAGTGCGTGCCAAAATGTTGCCGTACGATGGTACTGGTAGTCTCAGATTAGGTGAGATCGTTGTCCAAACCGTCTCCGTTCCCAACCGTCGCGTCGGCCTCCTCCAAAGCCACGCGCTGGTGGATGTCGACTGAAACGCAGTCTCGTAGCCTTCGGGCGTCGCGCACGACCGTGCACTCGACCCCACGGCTCGTGGTCGCGAATTCGCGAATGAAGTCAAAGTCGCCGGCAGTAATAGTTGATGGAAGTGAATCCAGCTCTGCAGTTGTACAGCTTTTGGCATAGCGGAAAAATCCACCAACAATAGTCATAACGTCTCGCACGGCTGCCAATCAGTCGATTCCTTTCCCCGCCGCTTCCATGGACATTGCTCCGTCGTGACTTGTGGATGATGTCAACTGTGTTATGCTTCGTTTGCAAGAGGCAGCTTCTACCAAGCCCTTCCCCCAATCCACTACCGAGCGACGATTTCTCTGTACCACAGCACATGGTAACATGGCAAGGAGTTTATCTGCAATACGTTCCAGTGTCCAATAGCCAACAATTCTTACCACACGCGGCGAAGGCGCAAAAACGAGGAAAAGGGAGTAGCGGCGAATCTAAGAGTTACAATCTGCGCAATATATACCGAAAGCGCAGGAAGGGGGCGGCGGCGAATTTAAAATACTGAAATGAAGAGAAAGTCACGAAGCGGTGCGCCATAACTTGATTGTTGTATCCAGAGACCCCGACGCGACAGTATGACCATCACTGCTGAACGCAACTGACTCCACACTATTTGAGTGCCCTTGTAGAGTTTTCACCTGCCCCGTGGCCACCTCCCACAGCTTGATTGTTTTGTCCGCAGACCCCGACACGAGAGTGCGGCCGTCGTTACTGAATGCAACGGAACGGACCGAATGAGCGTGCCCCTCCAGAGTCCGCCGCAGCCGCCCAGCCTCTGCCTCCCACAGCTTGATTGTTTTGTCCTTCGATCCTGACGCGAGAGTGTGGTCATTGCTGCTGAACACGACTGAATACACCGTACCAGAGTGCCCCACCAGAGTCCGACGCAGCTGCCCCGTCGCGGCCTCCCACAGCTTGATTGTTTGGTCCGCAGACCCTGACACGAGAGTGCGGCCGTCGCTGCTGAACGCAACTGAAGCCACCAGCCCAGAGTGCCCCACCAGAGTCCTCAGCAGCCGCCCCGCCTCTGCTTCCCACAGCTTGATTGTTCTGTCCTTCGATCCTGACGCGACAGTGCGGCTATCGCTGCTGAACACAACTGAATTTACCCATTTCGAGTGCCCTTTCAGAGTCCGCAGCAGCCCACCCGTCGCCACCTCCCACAACTTAATTGTACTGTCATCAGACCCCGACACGACAGAGCCACCGTCGCTGCTGAACGCGACTGTAGTCACCACATTAGAGTGCCCTTTTAGAGTCCGCAGCAGCACCCCTGTGGACACCTCCCACAGCTTGATTGTGTTGTCCTCCGACCCAGTGGCGAGAGTGCAGCCATCGCTGCTGAACGCGACTGACCACACCGCACCTGAGCGCCCCCCCATCGTGCGCAGAAGCGTCACTGATTTAAACGCCGGCGACTGAGCGACAAAAATGGGAAAAGGCAGCACGGCGTAGTCCCCGAGCAGTCTGCGCACCGCGCTGTCCTGTGGCAGACGGGGCATAACTGTAATATACACGCACGCGGGACTGTCACTGCCTAGTTCTGGAAACCTATCATAAAGAGTTGCGGCCTCCGTGAACAGGGCGAGTGCCTTTTTTGAGTCCGTGAGGAGCAGCAAGAGCTTGGCCACTGCTGTTCGTAGCGTGTCCAACGCGTCAACGGCCGCGAGAACCTCGATCCAGAACACCATGGCTGTCGTGGCAAGCGACTCAATGCGCTGGCGCACGTTTGGCCAGTCCGCATGCAATACAACCGCTGATGCTGTCTCGGAGCCGACATCACAGACATGATCCACCCAGAATCGCGCAGCGTACACGACGTGCGAGGGAATTCGGCCGCGGAGCTCAGCGCGCTCGCTGGGGCTCATGTCTGCCATGCGCCGGGACGCCTCAGTGGCGTTGTGGAACCCGCACATGTTTGCCCGCAGCTCGCGCGACAGCACCTCAAGGCAAAACGCGGCGATGCGGAGGTTCGCCGTCATCGTTTCAATGGCGAAACGTGCGTCTGTGCAGCGTCGCGGGTCGGTAAGGTATTCCGCCAGGCGAATGTCCTTCAGCTGTAAGCGTCCGAGATCATCTGTTGCCAGGGCTGGCTGGAGGGCATCGAGAACGCCGTTTATTTTATCGTTCTGGGCGCCAAGTAGCGCCGCCATGCTCGCCGGCGTGAGCGGGTCCCGCTGCAATACGACGAGCTCCAGGACACGCCGCAGAAGTAGCGCGTCGCTCTCGTTGTCCAGGAGTTCGACGAGATTGGGTAATTCATTGAAGAGTTTCCGCAGCGGCATGCCTAGGATTTGTAACAAATAAATATCAGAGTCGATAAAATCGTTACATGGGCGTACCGCTGCTCAATCGTTCCAGAATGGCGTCATCTGAGATCCGGTCGACCGGAAATTTCTTGCAGCAGTCCATGACGAGCGTGATGAGAAACTCGAGTTTTGCGAGCACATCAACAGGAGCAGGAATCACGAGGTTGTCGGCCGTTACAGCCTTCAAGACGTCAGCCGAGTCAGCAAATGGCTCCTCGTCCTGAAGTAGTTCTAGAATTGTCATACCAAAACTCCATGTGTCAGTCTTGGACGTCAATGTGCGCGAGCTGGTCGTCAATTGCTCGGGAGAGGACCAGTTTGGCGTACCCCTCTGGTAGCTGGCCGATGTGGTTGAAATGTTTCCGACAATGCGGCTCAAGCCAAAGTCCCCCAATGCGGCTGATCCATCCTCACGGATAAAAATGTTGGCGCCCTTGACATCACGATGGACCAGGCCTTTCTCGTGGACATACTGAAGCGCCTTGGCTGTGTCGGAGAGTATTTGAACTAGTGCGGCTGGCCACTCGTCGTCGTCGGGATGTTGAAAGTGCAGTTGCCCAAGATATTTTCGAGCGTCCTGGTCTGGTAAATTTTGAATTAAACACTGTTAAAGTGAGGAGCGGGGGAGGAACAACGGAAACTAAATGCTTGAAACTTACAAGAACAGTATTCCGAAACAATGTAGCAGTTCAATTTCGTGGATACTCCAAAAAGTGAAACGACATTAGGATGATCCGAGATGAGACGCCAGGCTTCAATTTCTTTTGCAATTCGGGTCTCGACCTGGAGAGAAGTAGCCCCAATGGTATCAAACACCTTGACTGCAACCTTCCCGCGTCTGTACATTTCCCCCAAATACACGTTGCCGCTTGCGCCACGTCCAAGAAAGCACTCTTCGTTCTCACTGAACGACACTTCCTCGGCGCTTATCATCCAGTCCTTGATGTTTATTGGCCTTTTGAGCCGTTTGCTGGCGCCTTTGGCTTCATCCATAATGCGGCGGACTGATGTAGTGATTTGGATCGAGTCATTGTCATCCAGAGTGATGTTCCCTAGAGCCACATCCTCGAGGATCTGACTCTCTTGCGATTTCGCCTTTACGACAACGTCGGCGATCCGGTTGACAATATAGTCTGGTGTAGCTATTGTGGAGCTCTCTGTGATGGCACGAATGGCGGCTGGCGCATTCTTGAAAGCCTCAAGCGCGTCATGCACCACTTCCCGAAGCACTTCTTTGAGGATGTACTCGTCCCGACGCCGCGTTTCTTCGAGGATCCGTTGGACAGCGGCGTGAGTCGATACGGTCACGGCCAAGAGTACTTGTTGCATCTGATTGTTGAGCTCGGTGTTGTAGTCGTCCAGCTTCGTCTTAACAGAGTTGACGTTCATCGCAGCCTTGATCTTGGCCAGCCGCCATTTCTCGTTGCGACCAGGCGGAGTGAGCTCAGCGACAATATAATGATGGAGTTCTTTCAAGAGCTCCGTCAACCGTGCGACAGATGGGTTCTGGATGGCCAGAGAATCGGGGTTAAGGTCATGGTCGATCAGCGCGCAGATTGAGTGGGCTGCCGACGAGCAGGACATGCCCAGGCGGTATGCGGTTTCTCTGTTTGCGACAAGCTGGAGGTGGGTTTTTGCGAAGAAATCCAGCACGTCGACAAGAGCTGTAAGGGCGGTTTTGAACGTGTCTGGACACACCGAGTCTATAATTTTGCGGGCGATTTCAGCACCCTGTGAGAAGCGCTCAGCAGCCTCCTGCAGACTTCTCTGTCCAGGTGATGGCGTTGGGACAGGCGGCGGCGACGTAAGAGCTTGCCGTGTGGCTGCCAATGAGGATATCCTGGTGATACGGAGAAG
>JADGKE010006595.1:0-10578 GCA_026954515.1 Cladochytrium tenue
TTGCGATGGGAGTCAATCCGTGGGAGGAACTTCCGAACTCAGGGAGGAAGAGCAGGAGATCAGGGGACCGGAGGGAAAAAAGCAAGGGGAGCGAAAGGGTGCATGTGTGTGCTTGGAGGCGGTGACGGGTCTCAGACGTAGCTTCTGTCACTGTGATGAGAGCCACGCAGTGTAACCAAAAAAAAAGAGGGGAGGGTGGAGTGAGAGAGTACGGAGAACGGAAGATCGAAAAGACGGATAGGAATCAAGAAGTACAAGATCAGAAGGAGTATTTAGAAATTCGGGGAAGTACTTTTGCCCCCCCCCCCCGGGGGGGTTGGGGCGGGGGAGGGGGGTGTGGGGACGGCGGGGAGGGCGGAGGAGGCTGAGCTTGCGGAAGGGGAGGAACGAAGGAAAGGCTGTCTGTTGTGGTGACGTGTACGTGCTGGAGAGCGGCCGCATTTAGCAACCGGTGTGCACTTGTGAAGAAAGTGTTTGTACCGCTGACAGGGGACAGACGCATGACGTGCTTTCGGGTCCAACTGTAGAATTTACCTTAGAACGGCACTTGCGGGAGGGGGGGCGCGTGGGTTCACAATTAATCTCGAACACTGCTTTACCTACCATTTTTTACCTTCCCTTCCGCAACCTACCACCAATCAGGGGGGGGGGGGAAGGCAATGAGACGGAGAAATGTGGGGTCAAGTCTGAAGTCGCGTGGTTAGGAGAGAAGCGAATGACGACCACAATGTTGCTGCAATGGGGATAGATTAAGGAGCAGGGAGGAAAATAGCAAGAGGAGGGAGGCGACCTTGAAGGAGAGAGTTGTGAGGTAGGTGGATGAAACTGGGAGGGTGCCAACAACTTGACAAAGAGGAAAAGCAGAGGAAGACACCGCCGCACGCGGTCCGCAAACGCCGCTACAACCCCATCCATCCCTCTGCCGCCCCCTACACTCGTCTCCAGCCCCACATCCCTTTGCTAGGAGGGAGAATGGATCAGATTTAAGGGATGACAAGCTGTGGTTGGTGGAGGAGGGGATGGAACAATCACCATCAAATCCAAACTAAGGATATGAAGTAATGCGAGCAGAGCTCGTCAACCAGCTCTGCTGGAGACAAGATGAAAAAGACAAGAATAACTGCAAGTGAAACAACTGCCTTGACGCCGGTGAAGTGTAAGGCAGTGGCTCAACCTTGGTGACAAACAAACAAGGGGTAGGCGACTTGAAAACTTGACAAAATCAATTAGCTACAGGTGACTACAAGTCGCGAAACCTAATCCGCGCAGGTTGGTTGGCTGGTCTGGCTGGCTTTGTCCTTCGCAAGCGAGGCGACCAACAGCGCCACCGCTCTTCGGCTAACATTCAAGGGCACAAAGGACCGCTCAAAATCCGTTGCGTCAGGAATAAGGACAAAGAAAGATGGTTTCAGATTGCTTGCCTGGAGGGTGGGGTTGGGACGGAATGACGAGTAGGTCGAGGGAGGGATGGACGAGGAAGGGCACAATCACAAGCAGCACGGGTACCAAGAGGAGAGGCCGAGTGGTCAGTCCGGCGGGGAAACACAACAGAAGCAATCACAAGCGAGCGACAGGGGGGTGGACAGGCATAGATTACCCCAGAGGACAGATAACTTGGTGGCGAGATGTGTGCAAAGGCAGAAACAAATGAAAATGCAGGGGTAAAATGAATAATAAAGCAGAGGTATAAGGGAGGTAGGGGGGTATTCTGACGTGTCTAAAATCCCACGCGATGAGCACTTCGGACCGCTGCATCGATAACACAGATGGACACCAAAGAAGCAATCCCCATTGCCCAACGGAGCCCGCCAAGTACGCTCTAGCCACGTTTAGCGCACTTGGGCCGGTGCTTCTGGAGGTAGTCCAGCCTCCTGAAGGTGCGTTTGCAGCCGTTGCAAACGAACACCACACGATTGTGGACGGAGCGGACATGCCGCCTCAGGTCGGCCATGCGGCCAAAGGTCGCGGCGCATAGGTGGCATGGAATCGGGCCCGGCTGGCGATCCTGGTGGCCGCGCTGGTGGCAGTTGCTCGAACGGAGCACGAGCGGACGTGCGGGCGGATCGATGCTCCGGCCACCCCATCCCACAGTGCCACCGCCATCACCAGCCCACCCAAGCGCGCTTTCCGATGTAGAAGAGCCTGAAGTTCTTGGCGACCGGCTCGGCAAACCCGAAGAATGGATAAATACGAGGTGATTTTCCTGCCCAAGACGCTGGTCCGCAACGAGCTTGGTGGGTGTCAGTGGTGGCGACAGGGCGTGCGACGAATGGGGAGTTTGGTGGAATGCGTCCTCGCCGCTGTGCATCGATCAGGGCTGTGTCAGCAGAGCCAAGAACCCTCCATCCTTCTCCCCTGTATTAATCCCTTCCTGAACTCACCTTTGAGATTCCGCCCCGATGGTGGGTAGCTCACCGACGACAGCAGCCGTGGTGGGGTGTTGGGCACGAACCTCCTGCGAGCTGGTCACGTCCACCGATGGCGACGGAGCTGGGATAAATCAGCATTTGTACTGGCTTTACTCAGTCAGTCTCACCTTCCAGTTGCACGAATGTAGTAATTGTTGGGTCCACAGGTACCATTGATCTCAAGCGCCTCAGCAAAGCTTGCTTGAAGTATCTCTCCCTCGGCACCCCGAGTGGCCGTATCGGCACCGTTCTTCTCTCCGCCAACCGAATGCGGCTCGTTAGCGACGCGAAAGTACTGCCCATCATGAAGCGCGTAAGCATCCATATGGAAATCTGTATTTGCGGGAAACGTTAGCTGTGCATGTCTTGTTGCGCAGCGTGAGGTCTGCTCTCCCCTCTCCTCTCCCAAAGTATGCCGAGCGGTACACCCTCTGCCCCAAGGCTATAGCACTTACTCGTGGCCGCGACGGTCGGGGCACGACACGAGGTCTTGAAATACATATTGCTGGAATACGCGGGGTGGGTGAAATGCGTCCGAAGAGGAAAGTGGCGGCCGTGGGACCAATGGCTGGCTGAGTCGCGAAGGCCGTCCGTGTGCCCAAAAGAGGCAGGTGACCGTTGTGTGATGGCGGAGCGCGCAACTCAGGGCAAGCAAGTTACGTGGGGTGAGGCTGAGAGACAGAGTGGGTCCAAAATCCGCGGAGAGCATCAGCAGGCCGGCGTAAGAGAGATTACGGAAACATCACCAACCTGACCTTCTTTGGGCTTCCCAGCACTTCTTTGGGATTCTTAAGACTTCGCTCCCGACCCAACAGCACGGGCGGTTAAATGTCATGCTTCCTCCACACCCACTACATCCCCACTCTGCAAAATGTACACTGCCACCGCCGCTCTGACGCCCGGCCCTACAATTCCATGCTGATTTTCTGCCTGTTGGCAGCTGGATATGACCGACAAACTGAGCAGCTTGCCACCTGCACCGATACCCGAGTCGATCAAGCAAAAGTTTCGATTCCCTCTCGGCCGAATTGGAGTTGGCTTCATTGAGTTCCCTGAACGCAGCCCAAGGTGAAGCCCCGTTGAGCCTTCCATCGGAACCTCGATAGCCCTTCCCAATTAATTTTATCCCCTTCGACGTCGACCGAAGCGGGTTCTCCGTCGGCGCTAACATGAATATAATGAACATCATGTCGGAGCCATTACTACCAGAGTTCCAGGCGAAATATTCCTCTCCGTCGAGCAAGACGCCTCTCCCAGACCTGCCTGCGCCCGCGTCAGAAGTCATTGACGATGCCAAATTTCGGCCCCAGTCCTATGGACAACGGCGATATCTCGACGGACGTGAGTGACGCGACGGTCCTGGCAGGGACGCGCACAACAGCGCTTGTGGGCTGTCTCCGCCGCGCGGAAGGTACGTTCCAGTGCCGGTGCGGACGCCAGCCCTTCGCGACACGCCTCGGGTTACGTGCACACGCCAAGCTGCACCAAGTGGAAGGTCGACTGCATGAGTGCGAACAATGCGGTGCTTCGTTCCAGCGGGTGCAGGACCCTGCGCCGTCACTCGTCGAGGTCTTTGCTTGCAATGGGTGCGGGGCCCGGTTCACGCGATCGGATGCACTCCGCAGACACCCTCGTACTTACTGCGACGAGAGGCCTAGCGCTGACCGACGCCGATCTGTAACCGTGAGTGAAACAAAAAAAAAAATAAGCCACCACTTTCATGCAAAACTGCGGTTCTGAGCTCAGCTTTCGTGGCAAACAAAGGGTACACGGCTTGCGTGGTTGACAGAGTC
This sequence comes from Cladochytrium tenue, assembly GCA_026954515.1. Classification (NCBI taxonomy): domain Eukaryota; kingdom Fungi; phylum Chytridiomycota; class Chytridiomycetes; order Cladochytriales; family Cladochytriaceae; genus Cladochytrium; species Cladochytrium tenue. The sequence goes on from JADGKE010006595.1 coordinate 4,202, forward strand.
AATTAGCAAAAGGCGGTTGTGGTCGAAAGTCGGCTAGCATGGCCGGCTATTCCCTTCGCAAGCTAGGCGGACCAACCGCGCCGCTGCTGTTCGGCTAACATTCGCGGGCACAAAGAACCCTCACAATCCGGTGCACCGGGGATCAGGAAAGAAGTATGGTTTCGGATTGTTTGCTGGGGTTCTGAAGGGACGGATGAACGGACGGACGGATAGGCGGACGAGGAAAGACAAACCCACAAGCAACACAGGCACAAAGAGAATAGGCCAAGCACTGAGTCGGGCGGGGAAACAGAACAAAAGCAATCACTAGCGAGTGACAGGGGTGGGAAAGTCAAAGGTTGGCCAGACAACTAGGTGTGGAAGAAGACTGACTGAGGGGCGAGGTGTGTGAGAGTACTGAAACAAATCAAAATGCAGGGGTAAAGGAATCATAAAACGGGAGTAAAAGGGGTGAAACCGAGAAAGGGGATAGGCTGATGTCGATAAAATTCGACAGAACGGGCACATCGGACCGGTGGTAAAGCACTGGAAACACGAAGGACACCAGAGAAGGAAGCCCCACTGCCCGGCGGAGCCCGCCATGTACGAGCTAGTCACGATTGGTGCACCTTCGCTGGTGCTTACGGAGGTTGTCCCGCCTGCTGAAGTTGCGGTGGCAGTCGTCGCAAATGAATACCACGCGATCGTGCACGGAGCGGACGTGCCGCCTCATGTCGGCCTTGCGGCCGAACGTCTCGGCGCATAGGTGGCATGGAATCGGGCCAGGCTGGCGATCCTGGTGGCCGCGCTGGTGGCCGTTGCTCGAACGGCGTGCAAGCGGACGTGCGGGTGGGTCGATCATCAGGCCCTCAAATCCTCCATGCGGGTGGTCAATACCACCGCCGCCACCAGCCTGTTCGAACGCGCCGGTTGATGCAGAAATGGCCGAAGTTCCTGGCGACCAGCTCCTCAAGTTCGAGGAATATAGACCTACGGGATGATCTCCCTGCCCAAGGCGCTGGTCCGCACCCGCATGCGGCGGTGGCGGCGACGGGGTGCACGACGAAGGTTGGCTTTGCTGGAAAGCGTCCTCGCCGCTGTGAACCGATCGGGGATGTGTGAGCGGAGCCAGACGAGAAGCCGCCGCTCACCCCGCCCCCTTCCCCTCCCGTCTGTCCCACTCTCCCAAAACTCACCTTCGTGATTCTGCCCCGATGGCGGATGGCCCACCAAAGAACGTCAATGCGCGGTCACACTCCGCCACCGGGAACGCCGTAAATGCGGAATCATGGCCTGTCTCCGTGAAGTATCGTGTCAGATACAGTCGGGAATCGCCGTCGTTTGGCAGCTTGGCAACAGCAGCAGCCGTCGTGCCGTCTCCGGCGTCATCGACCGGTGGCGACTTGGCTGCAAAAAATTTAGCGTCTGTCTCCGGGCATACTCCAATTCGCTAACCTTCCAATTGCACCAATGTAGCTATAGTAGTATTTGTTGGGTGCACATGCGTCGTAGTCTCGGCGGTAAGCAGCAGCAGATGCGTGCCACTCGTAGTGGCGGTGCCATTGGCCTCGTACACGACAGCAAAGCCCGCTCGAAGCATTGCTCCCTCGCCGTTGCCAAGTGCAATCGCCTTCTCCATGGTGGCATCGACGCCCTGCATGGTCGTGTTAGCACCAACCTTCGCGCCACCACCCGAACGCGCCGCGTCAGGGGGGTGAAGGGTCTGCCCATTAGGAAGTGCACACGCGTACAGATGGCGCTCTGTATTCGGCGAAGCCATTGGCAGTGCTCGATGGCTGTGGACCGGGGGTGCTTTAAATATGAACTCGGAGTTGCTGGCATCGGAATCTTTGTTTGTCTCGACCCGCAACGCGCACACGCGCACACGCACTCACACGCACACAGACAGACACACGTGCGCGCAGCCTCTCTCTCTCCCTCTCTCTCTTCTATATGTCCGCCTTTCGACATATCTTTGTCGTCAGACGAAAAATGTCCGCAGTCTTCAGTAACAAAACTATGCAGGAGGTCACAGTCACACAGGGTCGAGAAGGGGCAAAAAACACGGTAGCACAGCAGTAAAGATACAATTCACGATGGGTAATGAGACGACCTTGTTGTCTATCGGGGTCTGAGTATGGCCGATATGGGGGGAACACACTGGGCTGAAGTGAGTGGGTTCGGCCGAGATGTCCAAAGCAGGTACATTCATCTGCGCGTCCAGCAACTGCAAGCTAAAGCATCTAGCCGTACTGCCCCCAAAGCCTAAACAGGCATACAGCAGAGTTTGCACAAAAGCCAGAGCAGGAAGACTAATGGAATTTGGGTCAAAAAGGGGGAGTAAAGGAATTGGGTTGGCCTTTCCGCAAATGAGCGAATTAGAAAAACGAAGGAAGGGGTGGGGAGGGGGAGGGTAGGGGCGTAGATCAGACGAAGCAGTGCAAATGAAAGAAAATAGAAGTGGGGTGAGAAAGTCAGAACTGAAGAGAGTGAAATAGAGGTGAGATTTGGAAGATGGAGTACTACAGGAGCCGTTACAGCCCCCATGTGTACCCCTCCGCGTCCCCATTCCTCCTTCATATGCTGTCAAGGAATAGTGGTGAAAGGGTGAAGCGCCAAAGGAAGAAGCGTAAAAAAATAGAGTGTGTGATGGAGATGAAAGGAAATAGGACACCCAACGGTGCAAGCAGCTATCCGTCACCACCCTCCCCGCGCTCATTCTCGCCGAGCTCTTATGCGCCTCGACGGCGGCGATGATGGCGATTATAATCACGAGGAGAACGGCGAGCACGATGCCCAGGATGATTCACTGCGTCCGGCGCACGCGCGAGTGGGAAACGCACCGAGATCAGGCGGCGCAGGTCGGCGGCCAACTCGGCCAGCCCGGGGGTCAGGACGAAGCCTGGCAACGACCAGAAAGGCCAAAGTCCGTCATGGCCATCTCAAGTCTCTGTCGAACTCAAATGAAGTAAAACAATGCGCGCTGGGACTACATTAACCACCACACCAGACCTATCGCAGCTGTTAGATATGTCTACTGAGCCTGTCCCCTTAACTCCGCTCACACCAAACTGCCCCTCGCTGCGGTTACGCTGCCTTGGCCGGTGCATCCACGTTTCCCACCGCGACCGGCGCGGTCACCCCCACTGTAGCAGCCGCAGCGTTGGATTCGGGCCTTCGCGCCCGTGCCCGCCGCGCCGCCGCCACGGCAGCCGACCGCCGCAGGCTCTTGCGCGAGTACATTAGCTCGTACCCGCAGAAAAAACACATCGTGTCATCGCAGATTGCGTCATCGCCAAGGTCGCTGCCGCCGTTGTCGCACCCTCCGGCTCGTTTTGGCGCCGGGACTCGCTCCCGCGCCAATAATAAACCGCCGCACCGCACCGCCGCCATCAACGCAGCCCGCCGCACCTCCTCCACCCGCGTTCCGCATCCACCACCCCGCCCACCTCGCGCCGTATCCTGTCGCAAACCTCTCCTGACTCTGCTGCCTCATCCACCTGCGCCCGTGCCTCACGCGCATGCACCAGCGTTACTCCGAGCTTAGGCTTCAGTCGCTGTCCCCGCACCACGAACGTCGCCGCGTCACTGCCACTGCTGCCGCTGCCGCCGCCGACCGTCATCGAGGACGATGCCGCTGGCACCGCCTGGCCCGGCGCGTGCGCGCGCAGCACTGCCTCGACGTTCGCGAATGCGGGCTGCAGCCGCGTGATCGCAGCCTGCGCATTCAGCATGTCTTCTCAAACTTGCTGCTGCGGCGGGTGCGGGAGCGGCAGCTGCGGTTGACCCCGCACAGTGCCCGTGCTCGCGCGTATGTGGCTCTTCAGCGTTTTCCGGGATTTCTGCCTCCAGTGCCTGGCAGCGGTGCCTGGCGCGCAGCCGTGTGATCCGCGGCGCTCGCTGTCGTCGAAGAATCAAGCGCCTGTGGGAACCGTGGCGTCTGGAAAGGAGGGAGAGGGAGATCGAAGGGCCAAGATAGGTGATGTCATGGACTGTTTGGTTAGTCGGAGTGTACAGTCTGGATCAAAAAAGGCTTGTGCGGGTGATGGGAATTGAAGGGGGGTGTATCACAGGACAAGAGAGATGAAAGCAAACAAATGGTTTGTTTTGCTTTTACCTGGCCAAGCAAGACCTTCTCGGCTTCGACTCCTTGCTATCGCCCACGTCGCAAGTTGCGCCCCCAGCCATATTTACTCCCTCGCACGCGGCACCTTGAACACTCCCAGATACCTGAAGTCTGGACCCGCCCTAGCCTGCGCCGAGCTCGTAACAACGCCGTCGCCATCGAGTCCGGCAAGCACCCCGTGCCGCCGCCCGCACCGAAGCGAATCCTTCCCGCCCAAGGTAAGGCGACGGGTGCCGGCAGTACGCAGGCCTCCGCGGACGTGGTGCTCGTAAAGGCACTGGACCTGGTTGTTGTCCGCGAATCGATGAGGCCAAAGCAGAATCCGCCGCGGATGGAGTCAGCGCTGGTGTCCGCGCCGCCTCGGTGACGGAGACCGCCGATTTATCGTCGTCTGCTGGTCCGGTCGATCTAAAGGCCACAGTGTCCGCAGATCCAGAGGACACTGCAGCCACACGCGGGCCAACGGCCGGTAACACAGCCGCACTCACACCGGCTCTAGCCAGCGGCAGTGCCGAAGGTGCCGGTCGAGTGTTCGTTTCTTGCTGCGGCTTCTGTTGCACGGTCGAGCACCGGACAGTTACCTCCTTCTGATCAGGTCAAGTCCCGGTTGAGTGGAAGCCTAGTAGAGTGAAAGGTCAGGCAAGAATAACTGCACGTAAAACACCCGCCGAAGCAGCGCTAAAAGCAGTGGCTCAGTGCTCAGCCTTAGTGACAAAAAACGAGGGTTTGGCGAGTTGAAAACTTGACAAAAACAATTAGCTGAAGGCGATTGTGGTCGGCTACAAGTCGCGAAACCTAATCCGTGCAGGTTGGTTGGCTGGCCTGGCTGGCTTTGCCCTTTGCAGGCGAGGAGGACCAACCGCCTCTTGTGTTCGGCTAACATTCGATAGCACAAAGGACCGCTCACATCGGGAAACAGGATCAAGATAGTTGGTTTCGGATTGCTTTGGGAGTTTGTAGGACGAAGACGGATGAACGGACGGACGGATAGGCGGACGAGGAAGGGCACAACCACAAGCAACACGGGCACAAAAAGGATAGGCCTAGCGGTCAATCGGGTGGGAAACACAGAACACAATCAATCACTAGGGAGCGACAGGGGTTGGAGAGGCAAAGGTTGGCCGAGAGGACGCAGACAACTAGGCATGGAAGGAGAGCGCAGTGTGTGCGATGGCTGGAACAAATCAAAATGCAGAGGTAAAACGAATCAAAAGGGAACCGAGAAAGGGGATAGGCTGATGTCCGTGAAATTCGCAAAGAATAGGTACTTTGGGTCTCTGGCGCAGCACGGAAACGCAGATGACGCTAGGGAAGCAAGCTCCACTACCTGACGGAGCCCCGACATGTACCGCTAGCGACGATTAGCGCACTTGAGCTGGTGCTTGCGGAGGTTGTAAGGCCTGCTGAAGTTGCGTTTGCAACCGTCGCAAGTGAACACCACGTGATTGTGCACGGAGCGGACGTGCCGCCTCATGTCGGCCTTGCGGCCGAACGTCCCGGCGCATAGGTGGCATTGAATCGGGCCCGGCTGGCGCGCATGGTGGCCGGGCTGGTGGCCGTTGCTTGAACGAAGCGCGGGCGGCGGTGCCGGCGGGTCAATGTTCAGGTCACCCGATCCCACACGCAGGTAGTCTATGCCACCGCAACCTGCCCGCTCGAACGCGCTAACCGCAGCAGTAGCGGTGACGGCTTGGGCCTGGTCAACCAGTGGCGATGTGGCTGCACGCAAAAAATTTAGCACTAGTGCTCGATATGTTTGATCGGCCTAACCTTCCAATTGAGGTTGCATCAATATAATAGCATTTGTTGGGTCAATGTGTGTCCTAGTCCCGGTGTCAATCAGCAGCAGTTGCATGTCATTAATCTTGCGCGTTACAGCAGAGCCCGCCTGTAGAAGCATCGCTCCCTTGCTGCCGGCAGACGCAACTGCCTGGTCCTGGGCTGTCGATTGGCCGTTCTCGGTGGCTGTGTCGACACCAGCCTTCTCGCCACCATTCGAACACGCCGCATCAGGGAGCCGACGGTTCTGCGCACCATGAAGCGCGGACGCGTGCAGTTGGTGCTCCGTAGTTTCGTTAATCATTCGGCAGTGCTCAAGGAATGGGAGGCGGCCGGGTGCACCAAGGCTTGTTGTCCTGCGCTCGCGCAGACGAGGGGCTTTATAAGTAGAGAGGTATGGGCGGCTGGTGATGCACACTGTGGGGGCGAGTGAGGGCGAGAGACAGGGGGGCAACAATCTGGTCAGGTGTGGGAGGAGTAGGGAGCTCTGGGC
>JADGKE010006597.1:0-10551 GCA_026954515.1 Cladochytrium tenue
ACAACCACCACCAGCTCCAGGCCCGTGACCTCATCCATGTTCCGCACCGCCCTTCTCGTCGCCACGGTCGCGGGGGCGGCCCCCCCCCCCCCCCCCCCCGCCGCCCCGGGGGGGGGGGGGGGGGGGGGGCGCCGGGCCGCCCGCCCCCCCCCCCCCCCCCCCCCCCCGCCGTGCCATGACTAAAGGCTGATAGAAATGCGACGGCAGAACAAGTATCAAACGGTGAACCCACGAACCGTTGTATGTCGAGGGCGGTGGCAACACCTCCATGAGCTTCGCCACCTGATCTGGTACCATGACGACGGCGGTCGGTGGCCTGGCTGGCGGCCCGGGCGGTTTATCCATCGCACCGGGAGGCGGCCCGCCTCCGCCGCCGCTTCCGATTGGAGGCGGGCCACCAGCGCGTCCGGCGGCCGGTTCAGGCCGAAATGGTGTCCAGCGTGCAAAGTCGGGCCGCGGGTACCGCTCCGGGTGCACCGACTCCAGGCTCTGCGCCTTGAACTCGAGCCCGCCACCAACGCCGGTGCTGCCGGTCAGGTTGAGTCCGGCTGGGGTACCGGGGATGGTGGTTGTCCTCCCGTTGGGGGCCGCGGGTGGACGGGTCCGTGTCATCGAGGTCGAGGACGGGTCATCTGGGGTGTCGGTGCCGGAAAAAATGTGTCAATAGGCGCTGAAGTGCTGTAAACTATCTTCATACACCTCCCCCTCCTCCCAAACAATAAGGGTGGTCGAAAATGAGGAACAAAAGATAAATCTAAACCTTGTGAGTCGTTCAGAGCCTGGCCCAGGTCTTTTTCTACCACAGTCTTGATGTCCAAGTAGGTCCACCTGTCCATAATCTCACGCACGACATCTGGTCGACAAACGCAATAACGTTCTTAACAAGGCATTGTCTGTCTCCTCATGTTTCATACGTACCCATTTTAAGCATTTCCCTTCGTCTCTTCTCCGCCTTTGTGATGTTGGATAACTCTCCGTAGTTCAGCTCGTGACGCATGAACAGTGTCCAGATCGATTGCGCACGCTCGGGATTCAGCGCAACCAGTGCTCTTTCAAAGAGGGCTCGAGCATCTACGCAACGCAATAAGAAGAGGAAATCAGCGAGGTGACGGGTAACTTCGGCTTAACTATTTTCATCGTTGACCATTAGAAGGAAATTAAGGTACTCTGAAAGGTACGGAGCTAGGTCCACATCTTCTGCAAAAGCCTTCACGCCAGCCTCGAATACCTTGCAGGTGATTGACACATCCTTGCTGCAATAGTATTCCATTAAAGCTATGCATAAAATGCAAGTCCAGCGAAATAAAGCCAGGTATTATGTGGAAGACAAATGCGTAAGAATTCGTGTTTTTCGAATACGGTTTTCTCAACCTGCAGCAACGTAGACTTGATAGCCGATGTGCGGTGACTTTCTTGCTGCCTTGAATACGTTTCGTGCCATTTTCACGCCCTACATCACAATAGCGATGGTTAGATCACCGACATTATTACACTTCCATTCCCCAAATCTCCACCAGTCCAGAAGGAAATGGACCTTAAAGACAACCGACACCCACCTGGCACCGCCGAGCAATCCGAATAAACACGACCCAGCTTAAGGAGCACGCCTGCCTTGCCGCGGCCAGCTCCGTCCGGCGCGCGCCCTCAACCTTGGCGTCGACCTCGGCATCGATCTGGCGCTGCCGTTCGCGCTCGCGCTCACGCATCTCGCCGTCCCACTCGGTCGCATCCGGCGCCCCCGCCGTTGCTCCCGATGCTGTCGCACCTTGCAGCCGCTCCAGCATCTTCTGCCGCTCCGCGTCGAAGCGCGTGTTCGTCTCGGCGATCCCGCTCTCCAGGCTCGAAATGAGCTGTTCGAGCACCGCCGCTATCTCCGGATATGGTTGCTTGGCCGCTTCCTTGGCCTCAGCAAGAGCGAAGCTCAGTAGCAGACTGTCTCCCGGATATGCCAGCCCACATGGGATTTAAAATGGGAGTGGTGAGGTTGTGACGGAGAGGATTTCATGAGCTAACCTGCGAGGCATGATTATCACGGCTTCGGCGAGGAAAGATATCGCGTCTTCACTTTTACCGAGCTCTAGCAAATACTGCGCGGCACTGTACCTGAATTCGAATGAAGAATGTGCAACTATCAGTGTCGGCTACCCCATCACACTTCAGACTGACCAAATCTCCGGGAAAAATCGCAGCATTTCCAAGGCGGCCTTGTAAGCGTACATGACCCGACCCGCCAGTACATTGTTGTCGCTGACACGCAGTGGATTTGCCTTCTCCCAGGCGATGTAGCGTTTCCAAGTGTCAAGCTAGATTAGTTAGGTGGTGCAATTATTAGTCCTTCAGTATATTTAGGCCCGCCGCGAGGATATTCTTAACATACCATACTGCATTCCGACTCGGTAAACGAAGGAGGGGCAGCTACCCAATCTTTTTGAATCAAATCCACGGGGGCTAAAAGAGTTTTCATTTCCCTATAGGCAGTCCGAGCGGTCATGTATCCCGACGATTTTTCTGACAAAAGCTTTTTTGCCTGTTGAGATTCAAAGTTAACGCTCGCAACATTCAGGGCAGAGCCGAAGTTTACCGTGAGTTTATTCAAGCCATTCTCAAACTGATCGTATTCCTTCCAGATGCTCTCTATATTCGAAAGAGGAATGGCTAAGGCTCTATGATAAACCTTTCGTTGGCCGTCCATCTTGACCTGTTCCTCGTAGGTAGAGCTCGTCTAAATCACAGTAAGTCAAACACGAGCACCTAAGACCCTCTCCATTGATCCGTTCATTCGCCGCACGACCGCAGTACCCTGCTGACCAATTCTCGCGACTCCACCCCTCCAACTCTATCTCAGCAAGACAGTTCGGCAACAACGAGAAAGAAAGAATATTGAAAATCTATCACTGACACGACGCATATGATGATATGGTGAGTGTAGGCAAGAATAAAAAGGGAGGCTCCCAGCAAAACTGCTTGGGTACGAAAGTGCACAAGATCGAACTGGGAGAAACCAGTATTTATTTACTTGACCCAGGGAACGCAGAGTTGCCAAGGCATCCTCTCGGACAAAAAAAAAGGTACGCTTCCCGTGTTCTGGGTGGATTTTGTAGTATCTCTGGCTCACCTCTGCAGACTTGAGAAAAGCCAAGTAGTCTCCCCAAATACTGCCAGCATCTTTGTCGGTCCCGACAGAGCTCAAAACAACTTCGAAGGCCTGCGTAATGATCTGGCGACACTCGGCCTTCTTTTCAGGTTCTGCACTCGAAGGCGAATGCGTGCGGCGAACATAGCCCAAATAGAATCGCCATAAATCCACAGACACAGATTTGCGAAGGCAGCGGTTGAAAAGCTCCTCAACGCGCTCAGTGGATTTGAGCCGCTGTTCAAACTCGATGTATTTGATCCAATGTTTTGTCTATTTGGTGGGGAAGGAGGGAGAGTTCATCAGACATGGACGTGGTAAAACCATTTTAATTCCAATGTCTCCCAACAGCCCATACAGATACATCGAACATACCGATCCCGGGAATCGATCCAGATACTCATCATAGGCGGCGCGTGCGTGCTTCGGATCGGACCGAGAAGTGGCCTCGAGCAGGTAGGCCCCCCACCCGTCCAGGTTCCATGGATCTCGCTCTACCTTCTGGTGCAGCCTCTCCAGCCGGTCGGCCTTAGAATCCTGGGACTTGACGCGCGCGGGGGCCTCGGGTAGAGGATTCCACGCGGCGTTGGATGGGGTGGCGGCTGGGTCCGCGGCGGGAGATGGAGCAGGGACGGCGTCAACGGATGCGGCGCCAAGGTGAGTAGTCCCAGAAGGCAGAGTGGCTGTGGTGGTAGTGCCGGTGGTGCCGATTGGTCCCGTAGGAGGAGCGGCTGGCGGAGCGGGGCTGGTGGCGGCGACGACGACGTCGGCAACGGCGACGTCACTGGCAGCGACAGGCGGCTGGGTGGGCGGCGGCGTGGTTGCAGTCATGGCTTTTTTTTGCTTGCCTTGTCAGACATTGGCTGTGCCGTGGTTGGCAAAGTGAACGCAGGCCGATTCCCACGCGCCACCCACTTGTCCATGGCACCGTCGCCACCGCCACCAAGGCCCGGCAGCGAGGCTCCCGACGCCACCACTGCCACTGTTGCTCGACCGCGCCCGCTGCTCTGCAACAGCGGCAGCGACAGTGTTCTCCCTCTTGCGCCCTCACTCTTGGCTTCTGATATGGCCTCTGCAACACCTCTGTCTGCTCGCCCACCATTCGACCCGCCGTGCTTTGTGATGCCGCCAGCCACCACAAGCGGGCCAGGGCGGCCACACCGCACCCCTCGTGCCGCCGTTGCTGCCCACGTGTATACTTCGCCTCGTTTGCACAATAATCACCCTGGAACCAGCGCTTCCTTCGCAGCGCCGAGCACCCCCTTGTCCGACGGCCTTAATCGCTACAGCAACCTGCAAGGCAGCGCCAAAAAACGGCCGCACGCTCCGTCGCCTTCGGCTGGTCGTAGCGTGCACAACGCTAAAGCACTACGCGCGTCTTCCACGTCGCCATCTCGAGCTGCTTTGGACTCCCCTGTGGCACCTCGTCTTCCCTTGCACCCAATCGATACCATTGGGGTGCGCCCACTCTCTTTCGCAATTCCCTCCGCGCATCCCGCCAAAAAGCCAGTGCCCGAGCTCCAAAAGGCGACCCTGGACGCCGCAGTTCTCCTTGGTGGGGATGCACCGCGCATAATTAAACCCCATGAAAGAGAAGGAGCGCCTGGCTCGAGAGTCGGATCATATTCGTTGTCGGTGAGCTATCTTTCAATTTTCGGAGCTGGAACTTAACTGCTCCTAAGGATTTTCGCGTTGTTCTTCCCAAGAAGGAGACGGCTGATGAAGACGGCGTCGGTATTCTCTCTCAGATGTCGCAGTTCAAGCTTCCTATGAAAGGAACCCAACCCCATGAAGTAACTTCTAGTAGATCGATTGTACATTTTAGGAGGTCGGTTGGCTCCGATTTCGTTGTAATTATAACCTAACATTTTTACCATATATTATTTCCTTCAGAGGCGGCCTTGCAGACCGCATGTGTACATTAGCAGATGGGATGCGAACCGACTACTCGTCTTGGGATCCCAAGAACGACAACCAAACCCAAGACACATGGATCGTGCGCGTCATTGCCTTCGATATCCTGCTGGACCGCCCCTTGTGCCTCTGCCGAGTGTTACAGCGGCCCGCCCGCCTTCCTGTGCCCTCGCTCGATGCGGTCACTGGCATGCTCAATCCGGAGACGGGGTCACCGTTGCCGGTCCTGTTTTGCCAGGACTTCCACGCTGTCCTTGCCGCCGACACAGGACTTGCACGTCATGCACCCCGCCCAGGCGACGTTGTGAGTATCGTGCGTCCCGTCATTCTCTCCCGGCCGCCCTCGGACGTGCGCGAGGACGGCGATAGTCAGCATGCCGGCACCCGGGGCTTGCTTTGGCAGCTTGTGACAGCGGCGATACAAGACCACCCTACGACCTTGGAGTCTGTGATGTTTGCGTACTCGTACAATATACTCTCCCTCACTGCGAGTGTTGAAACATGAAACAAATTGGTTGCATAAGAGCTCTCTTGGATGGGGAAAGGGCCTGGTGACTTGCAAAATTGAAAGTGGTGGTGACCGAGCAGACAGACCGGCAGAGACTTTTCTCTTTCGCTGTTGGCTTCGTGCGTGAGCAGCAGGTGAGAGCCCGCGAGTCCCTTTCACCCGAGCGCTCCTGCGCGCCATCCCGGTGCTCCTCCTGCCCTCAACCCCTCCCCCCTCCTGCGACTTCTTATCAACCACTTTCCTACCATCTTCGTTCCTCTTCTCCGACCACATTTCCTCGGCTTCTGGACGGCACTCCACGCCCCCTCTTCCCTTGCTGGGACACATTATCATTCAACTTTGCAACTGCTTCTCCACAATGCTATGAGAGTTGCCACTCTGATCCAGGGCGCTTGTATGTGAAAGTCTTCATTTATGCAAAGGCTGTGACTGATTTTTATGGGCGCCTCCCCCTCCTCTGAGCCGATGGACAGATGCGCTTATGGATGAGTACGTCCAACACTGAACTGCTTTCATTCAGATTCCTGTCGACCAAACGCGTCAATTGGACCCAAACTGGCTGGTTCAGAACCGATCGAATCTTTAGCACACCCCAATTCCCAGCCGTCTTCTATTTCAAGACTTGCGCGTCTTGGACAGTCAGTTGCATTGCACCGCACGCAGAAGCGATCACTCAGGTGAGCACGTCGGTCAACTCTCCGCATTCATTATACATTGAATGCGCGGTGCTATCTTTACTTGATTGATATTGATGTCAGTCAATTTTTAGAGATGGCCATGAAGTTTGGACCCGAATGGTATGAGCTCATTTGAAGTTCCCTACGGGGCTGAATTTGAACTATGTCTTCTCCCACCAAAAACTTAGGATGAGGAAGTCGGCTACAGGTGGTGTTGATCCGGGGCCGGGACGTAGCTCTCCCGTACCTGTCCCTGCTTCTACCGCATCCCACAGCATCAATGGCCCTGGTATCAGCGGACAGTCTCCGGTCGTAAACGCTTGGGCTGGCCCTGCGAAACAGTGGAGCACGGCAGCAGCGGCAGGAGTGGGCCGCCCGCCCCTTGCTGGTGCTGGCGGAAGGGCGAATGATGGAGGCCCTGGGCGCGCGGGGGGGCAGCCAGGGGTTTCGTACCGTCCTCCGCTGGTATCGAACCGGCCCAAGGCGCCATCCTTTGCCGAAGCGGCCTCTCATCACGGGAACGCCCCTGCCGGCAACGTACAGCAGACTAACCAAGATACAGAGACGGATTCTGTTCAAAGATCGAGCATAGCCCCACCGGGAATGAAAGATACTTTTGGAGAGCCGGGCCATGCCGAACAAAAACCAGCTCCTGTGCTTCACCGCTATTCTAAGGACTTCGTTCTGTCTCTTTTCAGTGAATCTCTAAAGCCACCCCCGGACTTTGAACCCATTCCAGGGGTGACTGTGGATGTTATGCTCACGCCCGTTACCAACACCCCTCTATCTGATCTCGAGTCTAAGGTGGCATTGCGGTATCTCAGAACCTTACTAACCTCTGCAAATAGCTGATTAATTCCGGGTTGATCAACAGCGACCTAAATTCTCGACGACCCCCTGGCAACCAGCCTTTTCATCATGGTCATGGACGAGATGGTGGAGAGAACCAACGTGGAGGATATGCTGGACGAGGTCGTAACGCAGCACCTGGTCCGCGCCGTGAAAGTGAGTGAAAATTGCCCACTTTTTTGTCCTCACACGCAAGTTAGGGTTTGATTCTGGTGGTCGAGCGCCAATCGGGGAACGTTTGTGTACGGAAGAGCAAGGACTTGATATTGACTAACACATCGCAGCATTTACAAGCGGCCGACAACGGGATATTGTTACTTCCGAGTTGCGCCATCACTCGCCGGATAAACTGACCGCACGTGACGAGGGCTATTTGAACACTGAAGATGTCGCTCCTACCATCGACGAAAAAGCACCGGAGGAGAAGGTACTGATGTGAGACGGGGTGTGACAAGCTAATCAGCTTGTTAGTCTGCGATTGGTCCAGAGAAGGAGGTTTCTCCGATAAAAATCCCTCGTCCTGTGGATGATAAGTCCGGTTTTGATGGGGTATTTTCCTCCCCCATCAGCCAGCTCCGACCCTCTGGACCGAGCTTGTTTGGAAACCAGCTATCTGGAGCTGTTGCCGCATCACCTGCCGATGTAGACTCGATGTTCGCTGATATCATCGCGTCCGACACGAATAGTAGACAGGCTCAAATACCAGCGCCCGATTCCTTTGCCCCAAAGCCACAAACTGTGTTAAGCACTATTGCCAAGGAGCCTTCAGGAGTAGCTGTAAGCCCATTGTTCCGTGTGGGCGCACTGGTTTCGATGAACAGCCTTCCTCGCTCCTCAAGCACGGATATGCCTGTGTCCCATCATATTGGAACTCCACTGCTACGAGCCAGCGTATCCCAAGAAACTCTCGGGTCGGGATTACTCAATTCCAACTTCTCAAACGCTGCACCAGGAACTCCACCTGGAATCGGACAACCCGGAAGACCCACAGTTTTAAATTGGTTCTATAAAGACCCCACTGGAACTATTCAAGGTTGGACCCGATTTTATGCGTTTGCGTGCGGTTACTTATTCCCCTTCACGTCGCTCACAGGTCCATTTACTACGGATCAGATGGACCTGTGGTTTAAAGAAAGCTACTTTGTGGACGATCTATTAATCCGCTGTGGAATGGACGGGCCGTTCGAGCCTCTTATAAGCATGCTCACCGAGTTTGGCCGTTCGACTCCATTTAAAGCGTACTCTGAAAGCACTTCGCATGCGTCAAGGGGCACAAACGTTCGTCAATGGCTTGATAATGTGAGAACGCCAGAAGGGTTGCCAGACCGATTTGCTGCAGATATATCTGGTCCTGCCCCGGCTTTCCGGCAATTTGTTCCGTTCGGTGGTTTGGATTCAAACCCGATGGGATTACCGCCAACGCATATTTTGAGCTCATCGTATCCTAATCAATCGAGACTGCTTAATCACGGGCTTGGTGATCCATCTTTCATCAATCGCGATATTTATGGTCCCGCCGACACTTTGCGAATGCCTGTCGGTTCTGGAGCTTTTGCCACTGGTTGGGTCGATCCTATCCAAGGAGGCCTTCCAATCCCCCATAATAATAATGGACTTGGTCGCGCTTGGGTCCCAGATGGTGGGTTAGGAGGCCCCGGGCGTCCCGCGTTTGGTTTTGGACGCATGGAACCGGACCGAAACCTCCTGCCAGTTGGACCGCAAGGGTTTGTAATCGGCGATGTTTTGGGGAACCAAGGAAATGTTGGACGGCCAGGGGAGCTAGTGTCAATTTTAGGCGGTCCCAGCGTCCTACATCGCCATGCGTCGTCTGATCAAGTTCAACATACCGACCTCTTGGCATCAGTTATGGCACAGCCCCAAACATTCCAACCCGCACAGGAAGCTGTGGAGGCGTCTTTGCCCACTCCTGATTGGGCTGGTGCGGAGGTTCACCCCTCATTCCCTTCTGCTGAAGAGCGACACCAGCTTGCTGTTCAAAATCTCGTGGAAGACGATATACCTTCCTCAGTTCCAGCGGAACAAGATACCGCTCCCGCCGTTGAAGTCTTGCCTGAAACTGTCCAACGAACGGAACAATCAGAATCGGTTGTTGACGCTCCCCACGAAGAGGCGACGGAACATTCAGAAGAAACTCAGCCCCAGGGATCTGAACCGCCTCAAGCTGTAGCTTTACCGGCTACCTCCACTGTTGCGATTGCGAAGGCCGCCAAAAAGGCCGCAAAGCAAGCGGCCAAGCAAGCGGCGGCGGCAGAGGTGCACCAGAAGAGTTCCCCAGAGGACCAGCAAACCGAGTCAAAGCCCAAAAAGAAGGCCGGCAAACCTGTCGAAGAAAAGGCCGAGATTTCGACGCCTACAACTGTTGCCGGCCCAGTTTGGAAGGCCGCCGAAGTGGCTGCAGCAGTACCCAAAAAGTCGCTAAAGGACATTCAGGCGGCGGAGGAGCGCGAGCGCGAAGAGAAGGAGCGGGAACGCCAGAAGCGAGCGCAGGCCGCTGTCCTGGCCGAGGCACAGGCTCTCGCTGAGCAGCAGGCCGCCGGCGCCTCGGCCGCCCTCCTTACCACGGGCAGCGTCTGGGGCTCAACTCCAAAGCTGGCTGCAAAGGGCAAGAGCAACCTGGCCAACATTATGGAGGAGGAGGCGACGCGGAAGCGCAAGCAGGACGCGGCGGCAGCAGCCGCTGTCGCCTCTGCTACCGCCGCTGCATCATCGGCCGCTGCGGCTGCGGCCGCCGTCTCGCTGCTGACCGCGCCGGCGAAGTCCACGGCTGCCACTCCGGCCCCGGCGTGGACGCAGGCGGCCTCCCGCGGCGCCGCCGTCGTCACGGTTAAGCCCCCCGCCGCCACTGTTCCCGCTGCTGCGAAGCCAGCTGCTGTGGTCGCGACTGTGAAGCCTGCAGTATGTACCTTTCTTATTACTTTTCTGTCTCCGTTGATCTTTTGGTAGCTCCTCTTTCCCCATCCTCCCCTCCCTCCAACTTTGCTGCCCCATTACCTGTGACTTATCCCTGTTTTGTGCATATTAGGACGGTTGGAGCGTGGTCGGCAAGTCTGGTGCACCCGTTCGCAAAAGGTAACGTCACCATGACCCTCCCCCCTGCCTCTGATCTGTAACCATGTTTGCTACCATCCAGCCCCGTCTTGGCAGCGGCAGCGATGCCGGTCGCTACTAAACCTACGGCAGTGGTTCCCCGGGTGGTCCCTGCGGGTGCCGGCGCTACGAAACCGGCACTCGCGCAATCGGCTCTACGGCCGGCCATCGCTGCTGCAGCGGCGGCAGCGGCGGCCATGGTGCCTGCGGCAAAGGAGAAGCGACAGGGTCCTTCGGACGCGTTTCTGCAGTGGTGCCGGCAGGCCCTTAAGCCGCTCGAGAAGAGCTCGGCGTCAGCCAACGGTATAGAAAGCCTTATTTTCAGTACAACTTCTAAAACCGGCGCATCCCGCTCGCAACCT
>JADGKE010006598.1:0-10526 GCA_026954515.1 Cladochytrium tenue
ACACACACACACACACACACACACTCTCTCTCTCTCTCTCTCTCTCTCTCTCTCTCTCTCTCTCTCTCTCTCTCTCTTTCTCCCTCCTCCATATCTTGTCGTCTGTCTTGTCTCGAACTGGGCCCTTTCGCTAGATTGTCGCTGCCTCCCGCCTCCTCCTCTAAACCCACCACATTTCCATTTCCTGCCTCACCTGTCGGACTGCAAGCTCGCTGCTAACTATCAACTTAGGCATTCCATACGCAGAAAAGGTGAAGCATGATTACTTGGATATGATCCATAGTGTCAGGGCCGAGCGGATGGGAAGACCAGAGAATTAGGGGAGGGACAAAAACAATAAAATATACAGCACATTTTCTAACGAGCATAATTGTGGCTTGGTGAAGATGAAGAAGGGTCAGGACGAAGTATGCAATGCAGTGCGCGGTAGACTCCAGTACTGGCGAAAGCATAGTAACCCCAAATAAAGTAAATTTTCGGGCTTTTCAAGCTTATCCAGCACGGATTAGATCCCTATATGAGCGCAGAGGCACATGCGATTCTATTACTGCGATTATCGATTCCGACGTTAGACAGGGTCGCTTGTTGGCTACGCCCATCAATCCGGTGGCGTCGGGCCGTCTCCAAAAAATGGGGCTCCATGCCATGGCCGCTAGTTGCCAGATGCCTGTGTCTATTCTTGTTACAGATATTTTATTCTACACAGCGACAAGAACAGAGTGATATAATTCGAGATACAGCGGAAGCTTAGGATCGGTTCTTGTGACAAGGACAATTCATCTAATCATGGGAGCACCCAGCACCGACGAGATTCTCTTGGGATTCTTTTCCGATCCTGAAGGCCCCGATGTGCCGACGCACATATCTGCACTTGCAACAGGTACAACCGTTACTTTAATGACCAATTTCGGTGCATTATAGAGTTTTTTTCTTATCGTAGTATGCAGATATACGTAGCCGCTCGCTCACGCTGGTTACGATCATCGAGGCGATTGGCCCACAGATGACCAGCTCAGATCCATTTGAGAGAGCAAAAGGTTTGGCACCGCAATAAGACTTAATTTTTGCATGGTGCGATGAGAATTCGGATTCACGTGTATTTGCATATTTCAAAGCCGTGCAGCTTCTCTCACTTCTGATCGACGAGCTTTCCGGTGCTCTGGACCCATTGATGGGTAAGACGGTTACTCATGACATCTACGCTCGCTCTAACAGTCTCTAAAATAGTCCCTGTATTGATTGATTTTCTTACGGAACGGCTCCAAGACCAAAACAGCGTTCAATGTAGGCCGTGCTCTCACTCAAACTGAATGGTCTAAGCATTTCAGGGGTTATGAAGGGTGTCCTTTCTCTGATTCAGCAAGGCTTAATAGGCCGTGCGGAGGCCATTGCTATCGCACGAAAGTAGTGTTTTCTTCTTCAATGCTCCCCTTCTATGCTAAACTCTATCATAGGACCTTCACTGAACTGAATGTCCAATCATTTGCGAAGCCAATCCGGAACTTAATCCTCCGGACGCTTCATCTTCTGATCAAAAGCCACGAGAGCGGTTGGTGCAACTGAGCGCTGACCTGTCCAGTTGATCGTGTTTTCCTCGATTGAAGCCATGAAGTTCCTCGGCCCGACTTTTGTGAATGGATACTTTCAGGCAATAGACAACGAGAAAGATCCCCACAATCTGCTCCTTGCCTTCCAAACCCTCGAAATTATGTGCAAGTCCTTTGACATTTCCGCTTCTGTGGCAGAGGCTTTCGATACTTTCTCTGTTTACTTTCCTATAACGTTCAAGACACCGGCAGGAGACGTCTCGGGAATTACCCCGGAAGACCTTAAACTGGCACTAAGGTTACCTTTCTTGGCCATCTCGTTCTAATGGGTGTTGAAGACGGTGTTTTTCCTCCAATTCCTTGTTTGCTGATCAAGCAATACCTATTCTCCTTGAGAAGATGACGGCTAGCTCTGCCGGAGCGAGGGTAGGGTGTCTTGTTGTTTTATAACCAACATCATTGCTAGCGTGATGCATTCGAGACCTTCACCGCTTGCATTCCTGTCTATGGTGGCGACTGTGTCCGTTCCTGCCTGGATGACCTATGGTTGGCGCTTCGAAATGAAGTATTTTTGGAGACCGATGCTGCGAGCGTAGCAGCTGCCCTTACAGCACTTACAAGTCTCGCTGAATGCCTTAGCCAAAATGCATCGGCGGCTGTGGAGGGGTCTGCTTTTCAGAAGCTACTTAAGCTCGTCAGCGACGAATGTCTTGCGTGCTTCAAGGATTCCGATGCAAAGGACGCAAAGGGGTCCGGGCTTGTCATGGAAGCCGTGTGCGTTTCTGTTGTCGCTTGCGACTATATTGTCCAGTCTACCTTCCCGGCTCTTCTCGAACGACTGTCAACGTGCCCTGGACTTCCTGTTCGTGCAAATCTTCTCGAGCTTTCTACACATGGGATAGGAGCAGCTCGGAAGGTATTTTCCAACCTTCCCGGTTCAGGTAAGCACCTAAGCCATTACTATTGCTCCTAAGACAACTTGGAAGGGAAAAACCCTGTTGCCGATTTTTGCCCGGCCCTTTTCGCCCAATATGTAGAGGCCTGTGGATCGGACCTCGGTCTCCTCCGACGAGCAGGAATTACCGGACTTGTGGAGTTGTTTTTGTCCGCCCTGGTTCAGACCGCCGACGAACTGGTTATATTTCGGCAGACCCAATGGCTGTTCAACGACGTTAATGATGCAGAACTTCACCAACTCATGATTGGCATGGTGACGTCTATGGCACGCACCCGTGCCGATACTGTTGTGCCGGGCCTAGTGCTGCCGCTCATTCAGAATGCACTTGAATCAAAGGGGAAAGCTCCAGACTATATTCGTCCACTTTTAATGCGCCTTGCTGAGGTTCATTCGGCTTTTTCGTCCATCGTGGACCATTTACGTGACTGTGTTGGTGAGCCGTATATGCCAGGGCTGTCGTCCGGCTTGCTGATGCTGAAAATAGAGGTGGCGCCGTCGCGAGTTTTCTCATTCATAAACACGCTTCTCTCCGGCCGACTTGCCTTCGAGGCACAATCTGGTCTCAAAGCATCGTTAGTTTCGAGCTACCTGGATACTCTATTTTGGGTTCTTGTTCGACGCCAAGTCGACGCCATAATTCGTGCGGGAGGCTCATTGCCAGTTGACGAAATCCAGGCCGCAGGAGCGACCGCAAGCACATTGATGCGAAGTTTCACGGCGGAGTATGTACCCCTTTATACCACATCGTAACAAACCGGATTATGTACCCCGACAGGCAGCAGGTCAAGGTGCTCGATGTTGTTTTGCCCTTATTTTTTGGGCTTGGATCAAGGAACATTTCCGATTTGCGCGTGGAGGTGGACCTTTCCATTGACTATTACAAATCGGCGTCGGAGAATGACAAAGCTTTTCAAGCTTGCTGTATTTTTTCCGACATCATCTGCTTCGCACCACCAGAGGTTTGTCTTTCGAAATGGCAATGGAAGATTTTGACAGTTAAGCTCAGGCTGTCCTCGGTGACCTCAGTTCGTATACACAGCGGCTTCTGCAGGTTGTCGTGAATTCAGCGGTGGATTCGCGGCTTCGGCGTATTGCTGCTGATGTTCTGGCTGATTTCTGGAATAAACACTCCGGTAGATATTACGTATGGTAATTTGCTGCTAACTTCGAGGAGCTCCCACCAAACTAGATGAGATTCCACTATATCCAGTGCTCAAGGCGCTGCCACAAAGTGAGGGGGACATGCCATCAATTCAGTTTGTCGAATGCTGTTTTTCAGTAAGCTACAATACCCATCAGCTGTATGATACCTAACGTGATTTGCTTGACTTAGCTGGTGAAAGGTGTCCTGGTGTCGTCAAGAAACGACAACTTTGCATTTGAAATGCTCTTTGAGCTATTGTCTCAACTCAGAAACGGCGCACTGTCGCAGGCAGTTTGCAATGGTTTTGAATCACTTTGCTCTGAAGACGTCACCAAGCGAGGATATTTAACAAAGAGTTCGTTCGCTACAGTGCGCCATCTCTGGCGGCAGAAACTATTCCTTCGCTGTTCCCCTTGGCTCGTTCGCGAGTTTAGCGATTCTTCTTCGCGTATGTCGATTTGCTTCTCTGAGGAGAGCTCCACACTAATATTTCCACAGAGGAGCAAAAGCCCTTCTACATCTTCTGTCTGAGTCAAGTCATGCAGATCGTACCTTCCTACGTTCTTGTTCCTTCGTTGCCACAGGTACAATCTCCCTCCTATTACTGGCGCCGACCGCAATCTGATTCCATTTTCCCCGTGCACCTCAAACAGATAATGCCACTCCTCCTCGTGTCACTGTCCTCCGATGCCCCGACTGTCCAGCTCGCGACCCTGAAGACTCTGGAACACCTCGCCGCAGACTCCCCGACCTCTGTGGCTCCTTCGGTCGCCGATCTGATCGACCGCACGCTTGCAGTCTGTTCCCAGAACGGCGCGCTGCAACCCCCGGTCTCCGTCCGCTCTTCTGCTCTCCGCCTCCTCGGCAGTCTGGCGCACTCGCCGTTGCCGTATACCGTGCTCCACCCCCTTCGCGCCCGGGTCCTTCGCGGTCTCCAGGCCTCCCTCGACGACCGCAAGCGCACCGTGAGGAAAGAGGCGGCGGACGCGAGGCTCAGGTGGTTCCTGCTACTCGGACCAAAGGAGCAGTGAACTCAGGCCTGATTTGTGGCTCGCGCTCTGCATGCGCCGTTTCCCAGGCCACTGTGGGCACTGGATCACACTCGAACTAAAATATGCTCTGCGTGCCCTGGTTCCCCAGCACCCTGGAACTAAAATGAATAAGATGCAATTCATTGGGAAGCTGTCGTGTCTGATTTTAGTCAGGACGAGAGAGTTGTCGAAAGCAATTTTTCGAAACCGCACGTCATCCTTCTCCGTAGTTGCTGTGGACAGCGGGCTGTCCGGGATATAAATGGCACTACGTGGTTCTTTTCGCATTTCCGATCTGCGCCAGCATCCGCGAATGCGACGGCGAAGAGATTCCTTCGGTCACCATCCAACTATACAACCTACCCCCACTTCCTCCTATCCTGCGCCGCCTCTGATCTAATGAAATGCTTACGTCCAGTTTCCCGATTGCGACGGAATATATTGCAAATTCTCTTTTATGCGAGGATCAGACTGGGTGTGAATGGGGGGGGGAGGGGAAGGAACTCCCTCGCTCCAAGTACGCCTCTTCGCTATCAAACTCGCCCTCTTGCCCTCAACTTGTAAGTGGAACGCCAACGACGGGGGCTGCTCTCCGGCTCGTTGTCCAGTAAAGCCGAGTGTGTGGGGCGGAAAAAGGCGGAGCAATTGCCCAAGCAACACTCTGTGGACCAAAAGTCAGTTATTCTACCTCCGCAATTCCGGTAGTTTCCAGAAAACATCATTTGCGTATGGTAATCACATATTTGGAGGTTCAAGCGAGGTCAAACTGAACCGACTCCTCAGCAAATCGACATCTCACTCATCGATAGATACAATTGATACAGGATCCGTGATATCATCTACCGGTGGAAATATCAGCCACACCGAAGTCTGGGAGACAGAAGCCACACGCAGTGACTGAAAAAAAAAAGCCGCTACGTCACTCACTCAATGAGCATCTGGCGGCCGCGAGGACAAAATGACTTGTGACCGTCAACCTGCGCTCACTCTCAGGAATTCCAGGTGACTAATGCTGTAAGTTCACTCAGCTTAGCCTTACGCCTTAAGGTTAATTACGGCTAAGCGGAAAGATGGCTAATGCACCTCTCCGTAAGTCCTTCCTGTGTATCATCAGACTTCAACACAAAAAACCCACACAGAGACCAAGAAGAGGCTGATGTCAAGCGTTAAGGACTTGGAAGGACACCAACGTAAGGCTTCTTGGCGGGTTGCCGTATAGAGATAGGAGAGAAGGGGGGTGGGGTACGAGGCGCAATCTCAATCCCTAATGGTGCTGATGACATTCGTATTAAGGAGTCGAGATACCGAGGCTTGGAGGATGGTTGGGCAAAGATAGAGCGAGAGATAGAGCCAAATTGGGGGGAAGAGGAGGGGGGAAGGAGGACGGTGGGCGCGAGGCACTGGTGACCTTGGCGCGGATTCTTCGGCTGCCGATTGCCGTCCTCTGAACTCCTTCGACCTCCACGCCACACTGTCTCCTTCACCAGCTTCCAAAGTCACACATGCCCCACATGTGCGTTGCTTTACACGCAACTACCGGATGCTTGACCTCCCCCGTCGTTGTTTCCCATCCATTCTTCTCCTGTCCCTTTCTCCGCCCATCTTCTTAACTACTCCTCCCTTCGCTTCGTCAAGAGCACATGGCGCACACCCCGCTATTCCCGGCGCAGCTCCGAGGCATTTCAGGCGTCCTAAGTCCTCCACGTCTGATCACCCGGCGCGCACGCCGGCACAGTGGGAATGGTTTGCCATTGCCGTCACGCACTGGTTTTAAGCTGAAGAGGCCACGCGTCTAGTGCATTGACAAATCCCTCCACAACTCCCAATCGCCACCGCCCCGACCACCTCGCGTACTTGACTTCCTCATCGACCTTCTGGGCCCATCCCTCCTTTGCGCTCTACCCCAAACCTCCAATTACCTTTTTTCTATCCTACTCCGACTATGGCACTCAGCCACAACAACTGACCCCCCGCAGCGGCCGCCCTGCCTACTGGGCCGAGCCGCTCTGCAAGACTGGTGTCGGACGATGACCAGGAGCCTTTCTGCCTCGGGCTCTTACACGAGGTGCTTGTTTTCTCTGACGCCAAAGCCGTCGGCGACTTCATGGACTGCTGGTACGAGGACCAGCACCCCGAGACCATCCACGCACGTCATCGCCTGGACAGGGCTATCGTCATTTAAGTCTTCGACGACCTCAATCTCGACTTCTGCGAATTGTTTCTCGCGGCCAAGGCCGGCGCGCACGCAAGCAAGCCGCATCGAACCCAAGAACGCGGACGGTTATGAGATCCTCGGCATTGACGTCAACGGGCTGCTGCTCGAGGCTGAGTTCACCACTTTAGCGAACTGCGACAAGACCACCGAAGCCGACGACAGTTCCGAGGACTCCGACGACGACGTCGGCAAGCTGCTACCCGCTTCGGAGGTGGTTGGGCTACCAAGCGGCGCGAAGACGACACCAAGGACGCCGACTTTGACGTCAGCGACTTGCTTCACACGGCAGAAGCAGTTGCGCTCTCAAGCTCCGACGAGCACGTCGATGACGGCGAGGAGGACATTGAATCACTCATCACAAATGGTATAGATGGGCCGCTCGGTCTGCTTCCTGGTCGTAATGGTTGCTGACTATGTCTGCCGACCGATACAGCGCCGAAGTTCTCGGTTCTCGCCTGTTCGGAGAGCTCTTGGAGCACATAAAGACCCCCCAAGCGTCTATTGACCCGGATATCATTTCAAGGGTCCACGAAGCCTGTTCTTACCTCATGCATCCGAGCCACGGCCCGACTAGGACATGGTCCGTACCCCAGCGAGAGGGGGGAGAGGGGTCGCGATGTGCTTTGCCATGTTTGACATCCCCACTAACCTGTCGTGTCCTCTCCACCGCTATAACCTCAGACGAACTCCCGCCACCGGCCCATCTGGCACTTGCCCACCGACTCCTAAAGCTCAGCCCCGAGAGGCTTGAGGTTCTCGAGGCCATTAAGGCTTTATGCGCATTCATTTTGCTCCACAACCCCGTATTGCCAAAAGAGCTCGCCGTTGTCGTACTAGTCTACGATGTAAAGACGAGACTCTTTCAAGCCGCTCTAGCGGCAAGCCGCCGACTGCAGGAGGATATTGATGCGGGATTGGTGATTCCCGCGCAGCGAAGGAGGGGCGGCTTTGGGCTACGAAAGCTGTGGCGGCGCCTGTTCCGAGCAGACGACTCGGCTGCTGGCGTATACACCGCCGTCAACACAGCCGGCGCCGTTGCGGAACGGTTGCCTATCCCCAATACCTCGGAACCCGCCACGCCTCCCTCGGACTTCTTGGCTGCGAGGGCGCCCGTCTTCTTCCACGGCAGGCGGAATCGGCAAGTTGAACTCGGCGCATCGAGAACCTTCCCCCGTGAGTTGTGGGAAGGAGCTTTCGACTGCGTCGGTGTCGAATCGGGACCTGAGGCAACAAAATTCGAGCCCTTGTGGGCGGGAGGAGTCGGCTTCATCCAAGGAAGGCGGAACTTGCGCACACGAGGCGCGACTGGTGGCGTGGCGGGGACAGGCGACGGTTCCGCAACCGCGTCGGCTGTGTTGACGGCGGTGTACACGCCAGCAGCCGAGTCGTCTGCTCGGAACTGGCGTCGCCACAGCTTTCGTAGGCCATGGCCGCCCTCCTACGCTGCGCGGGAATCATCAATCCCGCATCAATATCCTCCTGCAGTCGGCGGCGTGCTGCCAGAGCTGCGGCCTGAAAGAGTCTCGTCTTTACGTCGTAGACCAGCACTACGACGGCGAGTTCCTTCGGCAATACGGGGTTGTGGAGCAAAATGAATGCGCAGAGAGCTTTTATGGCCTCGAGAACCTCAAGCCTCTCGGGGCTGAGCTTTAAGAGTCGGCGGGCAAGTGCCAGATGGGCTGGTGGCGGGAGTTTGTCTGAGGTTATAGCGGTGGAGAGGACACGAAAGATTGGTGGGGATGTCAAACATGGCAAAGAACATCGCGACCCCTCCCCTCCCTCTCGCTGGGGTACGGACCATGTCCTAGTCAATCAAAGATGCGCGAAAGAGCCTCGCGCACAGGAATTGGCACAACATGTCCCGGGATCTTGCCCAGTAGATTTTTTATATGTGCCGGAACGTTACTGAAGCTCAGTTTCCCTAACTTTACCTCGCCGGGCTTGAGGCTGACACCGGCTGCAAGCCTTGCTTGCTGGTCGTTGTACGCGGCTTGGTAGTTCGCTACGGTTCCCAGTCGCGCCATTTCTCTCTTATCCGATTGGTTGGAGTGCCCCGAAACCAATCTGCAGCTCAAAACTCTATCTGAGCTTTATCTGAGCTTGAGGAGTCGGCGGGCAAGTGCCAGAAAGGCGCATTGAGCTTTGAGCTGCAGATTGGTTTCGGGGCACTCCAAACCAGTCGGACAAGAGGAACATGGCCCGACTAGGTACGTCGCTAACTACCAAGTCGAGTACAACGACCAGCAAGCAAGGCTTGCAGCCGGTGTCAGCCTCAGGCCCGACGAGGTTGAACTGAGGAAACTGAGCAGAAGTAGTATTTCGGCACATATAAAGAATCCACTGGGCAAGATCCCAGGAGGGGCGGCCTCGGGCTGTGAATGCTGCGGCGGCGCCTGTTCCGACCAGACGACTCGGCTGCTGGCGTGTACACCGCCGTCAGCATAGCCGGCACCGTTGCGGAACCGTCGCCAATCCCCGCCACTTCGGAACTCGCCACGCCACCCGTCACGCCTCGTGTGCGCACCCACGAGGGCTCGAGCCACGTCGCCTCATGTCCCAATTTGCAGTCGAAAGCTCCGTCCCACAACGCACGGGGTGAAGTTCTCGATGCGCCGGCTTCGACTTGCTGATTCCACCTACCGTGGAAAAAAAAACTGCAGCCAGCGTCGTCGTTGCGCCGACTCGAACGCACTTGAAGGCCGTTCTCCGGAAAACTGGCTGTTGAGGGAAACCTCTCGGTCTGGAATGCAGTGTGGGGACGTATGATGACAGCGGGCGACGGGATGTTCTGAGCTTTTTTCTCCTTCGTTCCTCTGGATGTAGTTGCTGTAATATATATTTGTTATTACGTGTTTGGCTTCTCCTGTCGTGGATAACACAGTGCGGTGGAATGTAGCGGGTGTGGAGTGACACGCGGAAGATTAAGCGTAGCATGGAAGGGACGGATATGAGCGAGGTTACACCATCCAATGACGCTGACAGACTAGCTGTTTCAGCTGAGGAGCCCAATACCCACCCGAAAAGGAGTTATTTTTGGTGTGGGGGGGGGGGGGGGCCCGGCTTGGGGTTTTTTTAAGATTAAAGACCCCCGAACCCGGGCCCCCCACCCCCCGCCCCCACCACCCCCCCCCCGCGCCCCCCGCGGGGGGTGCCGCGCCCCCCCCACACCCCCCCCCCCCTGTTGTTTTTGTGGGGGGGGGGGGGGGGGGGGCGACGGCTTGGGTTTTGTTTCAGATTAATCCCCCCCTATTTGGCTTCTGTAGTAAACTCAGCTATTCACTCTACCTTGTCCAACACCTCATCCACCCCCTTCCACGCCCCTTTGACCTCTTTCCACAGCCGCAGAGAATTACACAGTCCACCCTTTGGTGATCAAGACATTGAATTAAAAGTATCTCGCCTCTATTTTTAAGGTCTTGTGATTTACGGGAGACCCAGGAGTGGGAGCAAAGAGGGAGCTTGAAGCCGGAGGCGAAACCGCCCGAAATAAATTCCTCTCACTTGGTTCCAGGCGGGCTGAGCAGGCCTGCGTAGCTGCCGGGTCGATGACAATCAAGAGTGATGGGTGGGTGAAGGCGTGAGTCGGCAATGCGATGAAAAACCACTAGCCTCCCGCCACACCCTCCTCCCC
>JADGKE010006599.1:0-10513 GCA_026954515.1 Cladochytrium tenue
ACCCCCCCTGCGCCACTTGACCGACGGACTGGCTGTCTTCGACGCCACACCGCCATACCCACCATGGCTCAGCCCGCCGCAACATGATAGTCGATGACCCATACGCACACAACGAGGGTAAGCTTTTCAAACAGCAAGTTTTGGTTCGCGCAGTGTCGTGTTGCTGCCACCCGTCTCCAAAAAAAACATTGCTCCAGAACCATCGCCAGGATCCGCGGTTTCGCCTGCCAGCAGCCATAGACACTTTCATCTTTGCCTGTTGGCAAAGGCGTGTTGCGCGAACAACGTTAGGTTGTACGTTGGCATACGATCGAAGTTTGCAGTCCTTTCGTTAGCGTCTCAAGCACCGTCGAGCTTGCACAGAAGAAATTTTCTACCCATCTTCAGCAAATGGAAAATAACTGATGATGTTTGGAGCTGTAGGTTTTCGTTGAAAATTTTTCCACTAACGAGGAGGAGGCGGGGCAGGTAGCGGTGTGTCTAAATTTCGCAAGGGCGAGCGAGGGTAAAATATAGAGCGAAAACAGAATAGAACCCAAGAAAAAGGAACAACAGCAGGGCAGTTTGCACGTGTTTATACGTCCATACCAAGGAAATAAAAATGGCAGAAGGGGCACCTGCAGCTTCAACTCAGGACCGTTGCGCTGATACCGCAAGCCGCGAGATCATTAACAATATAGACTCCGGACAGTGACCATGTGGCTGTTGATGAAGAAACCGCGTACTGTTCCCACGCTATAGAGTAGAGGCTAGCTGCAAGGGAGGTCGAGCCTCCCAGCACGGCCAGAATATCGACGACGTATGCAGTGCTCGAGGAGCTGGCCGAAAAGGCCGGAGT
Organism: Cladochytrium tenue; assembly: GCA_026954515.1. Lineage (NCBI taxonomy): Eukaryota > Fungi > Chytridiomycota > Chytridiomycetes > Cladochytriales > Cladochytriaceae > Cladochytrium > Cladochytrium tenue. The sequence goes on from JADGKE010006599.1 coordinate 839, forward strand.
GTAGTGGTATGCGCCCTCGCAGCCGGTGATGACATTGACAACAGCGGTGCCAGCGCCGGTGACCGTGAAAGTCAGATAGTTGAATGCAGGCTGGTGGGCTGAGCAGGTCCCGTCACCGTTGTCTGTGAGCAGGGCCTCGTAATAATAGCTGTTGGAGGAAGGAACAAAGTGGACGGCGTTGCTGGACCTCGATATTGACCTCATCGTGACGTCGTCACCGGTCAGGTACCCGAGATTGTTGGTTGTAGAGGTGAAGCTGTCCAGCTGGTACTGGGTGCAGGATGCCGATGTCGTCGAGGACGTCGACGTGGTTGATTGTGCTGTTGTTGAAGTGGCAGCAGACGCACTCGGCGAGGAAGCTGACGACGTGACTGCAGAAGAGCCAGATTCAGCTGCGCTAGTAGTGAGTTGGCCTGTCGTACCAGCAGGGGAAGATGCTTCCAAACTTCCCGGTTCAATCGTCGGCGAATCCGCACTGACGCTTCCAGAGGAACCTCCGCTAGTGGAAGTTAGAGTGCCGCCATCAGTCAAACTATTTGAGCCGGCACCCTTGCGCTTAGACACCAACAAGGGCGACAGATATGCTGACGACAATAAAAACAGGAACCGCCGCAACAATACCGATTAAGACTATGCGTCTCTGCCTCTTGGGACGAGGCGATGAAGGCGATATCACCGCCTCGGGCGTGTCGCGAGCGACGGATCTGGCTGGATTTGGCTCCGCAGCTGGCGTCATCAACGGGGAAGCTTCGGCATATTGCCTCTGGAGAGGTGGATCTTTGTCGAAAATTGCACCGCCATTGGCGGCTTTATGTGGTGGAGTGCCATCATCGGACGTTGTGGTCTGCTGGCGGGGTGCTCCGTCAATGTCCGCATAGGCAGGTAGGCCAGCGGACGCAAGGTCGTTGCCGCTGCTGCCGGCTACTTGGTTGTCCAAGGCGACGAGAAAGTCGACAGCAGCGTCGTCACGGTCCGCGACTGGGCCGAGCGCATCACGCACTGTAGAGCTAAGCAAGGGGCCAATGACCCAGACACAACCGCCGCCCAGCAGTGCAGACAGCTCATGCGCGGGCGGCGTGGCCAGCAGAAGTCTTTTCCATGATCTTCCGGATGCGGCCGTCGGAAGGGTTCAAGACCGATGAAGCCAGATTGAGGCGGTGGGTGGCAAGCTTGACGGCAAGAAACAGCTGTAGCCCCGGGGGCGTGGCCGGGGCTGTGGAACCTGCATCTGTCGGACCTGAATACGTGTCGACTCCCTCGCCTGGCGTGGCCGTAGGGGTGGTCGTGGAGTGGATAATGGAGTCAATGCGGCACGCGAGCTGTGCGAGGGACAGGGAACCGTCGACGCAGTTGACGAGGAAGGCGGCTGAGGGCGGGCGGCCCAGCACCAGGCACGTGACGGTGTAGCGCGCGTGAGGCAGCAGCGGCGGTGGCGACGGCGGCGGCGGCGATAGCAAAGGCGAGGAGGCGGCAGTCGACGACGAGGAGCGTACAGGCGGCTGCGGTTGGGACATCGCCGCATTCGATGTGGGGTACGGGTCACACGGAAAGCTGTTACTTTGTTCCGGTTGGGGATTGCTTTTGCATGAAAGAGAGGAAGCTATAACACATTTTTTTAATGGCTTGGCAGAACTAATCGTCTCCGAACCTGTTGGAATTTCGTACCATCTAACCATCCCTCGGAATGGTGCATTCATAACGTTTCCACTCCGTGGAGCTCGGCCTCTTCCTGCGCAATTCCAATGTTGATATCCTCCATGTCCTACCCATGCACCAACGCCGAGGTTAGAACACCAATTTCCGCCGCCATGATATGCAACCTTCGCCTGGACTGATTCGCCAACTCGCGCGTCGGCGACTACCACCACCAGCCCCCTGTCCGGAGGCGTCGTTGCCTTCTTTAGCGCCGCGCTGCCGCCAGGCACTGCGAACCAGAACCCGGGCTTACTTTTTCATGGACCTGGTCACCGTTGACCATTCCATGAACAAGGAGGACTTCCTGGAGGACACATAGGCCGCATACAAGTACTGCAATCCCGGCCACTCAATCTCCACCTTCGTCGCGACGCCGGCCAAGCTACGTCAAGGGCCCGAACTCGATTAGGCTTTCCCCGCCATGACCGCCGTCGCGAGGTACCTAACCCCACTAACGTCCTTTGGCATAGGGTGTGTGGAGAATACTTCTAGCATCGGTATTATTAGCCAATAAAGGGCAGCAATATCGTCATGCTGCTATGGCATACTGACCGCCTAACCCCGCCAGAGACGCGTTTCCTACCCCTATTGAAATCTCGAGCCCTGCCTTCCATTTTTGAGAACGGTGTACGAAAAAACCCAACCAACGAAATATATGTCGGGTTTGGTAGTGCAGCACCTCGTCCTGTGCCTACTTTGGCAGCAGGTAGCAGCAGCTGGTGCTAAAGGTGTGGTGGTGGAGGTCAACCACTGTTTGTATGAACATTCTTATTGTTATATCACCGTGACAGGGAAAGGGGAAATTCTCAGACAAGTCCAACATACACAGGAACAAAGCAGGGAGATACAGCAGGGAGCAAATACACCTAATTGCAATCAGCGCAACACTGTGGGTGATATTTCTTGCTGCAGCAATGTTAGCGAATGACAACACTCTGCTGTGACTGTGTCACGTAGTACATCAGCATTGAATTGATTGATAGAAGACGACCACGTCAGGTCGCCCCATCGTCTGGGGTGCCACTCCTACCCACATCCGCCGTTGTCGCCTTCGTCGGCTTCATTGCTGTTCCCCGACGACCATCACCACGGTTTTCACGTCCTCGAAATCGCTCTCGCTGTCATCACCGTTGCCATCAAGTGCGATATCTTTTTTCAGTCACTTCACCTTAGTTGAACCACCTATTACTATCAGATCGCTCGCCATTGAGGGTACTCTTCTGAGTTGAAGAAGGTACGTACCTCGGAATAGGATCAATTCATTATTTGCCACACTCGACCTCACACTCGTGCCCTCCCGTGCATTAGCACCGTTTACGAACGTCGATGGCGTCCGACAATGTGCCTGCCGTGCTGGCCGCAGCTTCGGGGATCGGCATCGGCGATCTTTTTTCAAATTTGCTTGATGCTACAAGACTGATTGGAGAACAGCAAAACGAAATCAAACAGCTTAAGAGCGAACTCAGTTCTTTGAAGGCGTCCCATCTCGAAGAACTCAAGGCATCCCAGTCTGAGATTGCCGATTTGCTGCTTAGGCTGCAACTGGCGAAGGAAGAAAGAGATCAAGCCTACGACGCTACGAAACTTTATGAAGATGTTACGAAGCGCTGTGAGGAGGCCGTGAAACGTTACGAGGAAGCAACGACGAGCCTGAAAGCATCACGAGAGGCAGACAAGCCGGTCCTACGCCAAATCAACAAGGGAGTTAAAGAACTCTTAGCCTTTGCCTCTAGGAATAAGTCAGTCGGCGCAGCTCAAATTGGGTCTGTTATTTCCGCACTTGACGACGAAGGTATGGTTGAGCGACTAATATCTAAGGTTAACGGTTGTAAAAAGAAGCCGATTCCAAGCCTGTGGACAACTTGCGCGACAAGGCAATTGCCTTGGCCCTTTCTGCCAAGAAGATGAAAGATTTTGAATCAATTGTAGAGGAGGTGCTCGAAATTTTAAAAACACAGGACACAGTTGCTGTGAAAGTCTGCTTGGAAAAGGCAGTGGTCGAGCTGACTACTTGGAAAACGTCGGAATTCGGAATCCTGCAAAAACCAGACACCAATGGAATGCAGGTAATTATATTTCGTCCTTGAGGCCTTTTTTTAACAAAAAAAATCAGAGTGTGGCCATAGCGAGCACCCTCGGATACCTTGCGCACTTAATTCAAGAAGAGAAAGTCCAATCGGTATACTTCAGGATCCTATTTGTGATTCATATCTTATCCTTCTTCCTTGTTTTTGAAAGATCAAAACATATTTGGATGCTCTTAAAACGATACCAGAAATAAGTAAAGAAGAAAATTTTGAACGCTTAGGTCCAACAATGAATGGCGATGAGAGGAACATAACTGACCAGGGACGTCCCATGCCAGTCCCTGAACATCTCATCACTTTTTTGAAAGATTTGCATACCACTTTTGAAAAAAATTATGACAAAATAACTCAAATGTCATTCTTAAACTTGCAACATCTTCTTTCGGTTGTATCTTCCCAAGATATGAACGTGGAGAGAGTCTTAATTGAACTTGCAGACTGGTAAATGAAACTGCCTTTCAATGACTGCCTTGATAATTGATGCACTATGAAAAGTCTAAAGCAGCTCAAACATTCCAATAATGAGAAGGAGAGTCAAATCCTGGAGCTTAAGAAGCAAATCAAGAAGAACAATGGAACTTACCCAGAAGACGACAACTTTGATGAATTATACGAAAAAACTGTCACAGGCTGGCCTGTTGATGAGTATCCGTATGACTTCTTCATAAGCTACCGTGTCAATTCGGAGAGACAGCTTGCAAGAGAGCTGTATCTTCGTTTACAGACTATGGATTATCCTGCTATCGAAGAGGGAGTTGCTACGAATTCGGTAATTTAGTTTTTGTCAACCGAGTTCCTGACCGGTTAAGAAAATAGCTCACCAGCACAACCGGTTTAGCTAAGGTCTATTAGGTGAAAATTACGACGTACTTAAATTTTTATTTTCCAGGATGTCTTCAATAATAATCGTACCGAGGTTGGCATGAAAATTTCAAAGCGAAAAATTAGGGTTTTCCTTGACCAGGAGAAACTGCAAGAAGGGGAGGTACTGTAACTCGTCAGGTACATCTTTTTAACTTTTTTCAAACCTAAAGGACTGGCGCATTGGTTTCGAGACTGGATTAAAGCAATCTCGATTTGTCATTTTTCTTATATCTGATGGATGTACCGAAAGAATGGCCATCTCAAACAAACAAATTGATAATGTGCTTTTGGAGTGGGAGACTGCTCTGGAGGCATCAAACTATGGCTACTGCTCTATCTTGCCAGGTAATTATGATTCCATTTCTCGATATCCTCGTGCTAACAAATCTCAGTGTACATAGGTGCAAATGGGCAGTCGTACGATATTGGCAAGTTGGCAGATGACCTTCGTTCTGGAAAGTACCCGACAAAGCGTTTTGTTCCTGAACCCACATCTGGCTTTATGGGCTGCTCGCTTTCAGCTGCAAGCACTTTAAGGCTTCTGCTAGATAGACAGGGGATATTCTTGGATGATCCGAACAAGAGCAAGCTTGTTCTTCCCGCCATCGTGCAAAGGCTCCACCAGATGCTTGAGGACCAAAATTCAGAAACTGCAAAAATGGAGGACACCATGCGCCGAATCAAGATTCTCACTGCCCATGGGCAGAATTGGAAGAGTAAGCAGCTTACTATTCCTAAGGATATCGGAACTGTAGATATTTCCTACTTTACCCCTGCGTTCCGTGTGAACAAATATTGGGATCATATACAAATTCCGTTTGGTAAGGCTAGCAGGCTTGCAATGTATTGAAACTACCACTTCAGTTGAAAGTATAGATATGAAGACTTACACTGCGATTGCCGAAAACACCAAGAAAAACAGCTCCATTTCCACAATTGAGCTCTATGCTTTTACTATGCCGAAAAAAGATATGGACCAGGCGATTATGCTCTTTGTTCAGACAAAGAAAACCATTATTCTTCACCTTGAGAGTAAGTCAGGGTCTGATTACTGTAAGGGCGCTTACCAAGCAAGAAAAGGCGATATTTACAACGAAAACGGAATAGAGTGGCTCTCGGGTGTCTTTAGAAAGAGCCCTGAAATTAGGGTTTGCCTAGACTGTACGGATGTTTTTCAATCATTTACTAAAATGCTTGCTTTAATTCAGCGGTACATGACGACATACCAGATAAATTTGACACTTTCGCAATAAACTCACTGAAAATAACAAGTACATTTAAAATTCTTCAAATAATCGCATGAATAAACAGCTATTTTCAGATGGTCTGTCCGCCAAGATGTTCAGTATTCTTCTGCAAATGAGCGGCCAACAATCAGGTTTAATCTTAAAAGGAACGCAATTACCTCTAATATCTTGGCGAAGGCAATGAAGCCTACAATAAGACTAAAGTTAAACTTGAAGGTGAGGTAATGGCCTTTGCAATGATCTAATCTGGACTAGTGGAGGGATTGGATGCACCTGGAGTACAAAGTCTGGTGGACATGATAAGAAGCTTCAAGATATTCGAGGTGCTGGACTACACCTGTAAGCCTGAAGTGTAAGCAGATAAGCAAGCAATGACAATTATAGTGGATGACGTTGAAGCAACACAGATTCTTTCAGAATTTCTTAGCAATGATGATTGCGTGAAGGAGCTTATATGTTTGTTGCCCTCTTAATCCCATTCGAGTTTCTAGTCTGACTCCCACAATTCTTTTGACAGGTCACATTTTTGGTGATAGTATTGCTGAGGCTCTCAAATCAAATTCAACCCTGCTGTCCATCGATTTGAATAGTAAGCTAGAAATTTCATTGTCGTTTTTCGAAATACACTACACCTTGCTGCTTTGACCTTGCACTTCTATTCTGTCTTCTTGGTTTTGATTTACAGGCAACAGAATTGAAGATGCAGGAGCAACTAGCATTGCTGAGGCACTCCAAACAAATTCAATCCTGCAGTCTCTCAATTTAAACTGTAAGCAAGAAATTCAAATCATCATTTTCAAAATATATCACATCTTGCTGCTCTGACTTTGCATATCATGGATTAATTGACAGACAACCATATTAGTGAATCAGGAGCGAATAAGATTGCTGAGGCTCTCAAAACAAATTCATCGCTGCAGTCACTCGATATAGGCGGTAAGTAAGAGATTCAAATCGTGATTTTCAAACCACACTCCATCGTGCCGCTCTTACTTTGCACTTGTCTTTTTTCTTTCTTGGATTGATTGACAGCCAACAATATTGGTGAACCAGGAGCAACTAGCATTGCTGGGGCTCTCAAAACAAATTCAACCCTGCTGTCCATCAATTTAAGCGGTAATCTTGAAATTCAAACAGTGATTTTCAAATCACATTGCATCTTACTGCTCTGACCTTGATGTCTTTTTTGGATTGATTGACAGGCTGCAATATTGGCGAATCTGGAGCAACTAGCATTGCTGCCGCACTCAAAACAAATTCAACCTTGCAGTCCCTATATTTAAGCGGTAAGTTAAAAATTCAAAGAGTCATTTTCAAATCACATTGCATCTTGCTGGTCTGACCTGCTTTGACTTTCTCGGATTCATTGACAGACAACGATATCGGTGAATCGGGAGTGACTGGCATTGCTGAGGCTCTCAAAACAAATTCAACCCTGCAGTCCCTCAATTTAAACCGTAAGTTAGAAATTCAAATAGTGATTTTCAAATTACATCGCACCTGCTGCTCTGATTTTGCATCTCTCCTGTCTTTTTTGGATTGACAGGCTGCAATATTGGCGATGCAGAAGCAACTAGCATTGCTGAGGCTCTCAAAACAAATTCAACCCTGCTGTCCATCGATATAAGCGGTAAGCCAGAAATTCGATCCAAATCACGTTGCATCTTACTGCTCTGATCTTGCATTTCTCCTATCTTTTTTGGATTGTCTCCTTTGTCTTTTTTGGATTGATTGACAGGCTGCAATATTGGCGATGCAGGAGCAACTAGCATTGCTGAGGCTCTCAAAGCAAAATCAACCCTGCAGTCACTCGATTTAAACAGTAAGCAGAAATACTAATAGTCACATTACATCTTACTGCTCTGGGTGACAGGCAATCGGATTGGTGAATCAGGAGCAACTAGCATTGCTGAGGCTCTCAAAACAAATTCAACCCTGCTGTCCATCGATTTCAGCAGTAAGTAAGAAATTCAAATAGTGATTTTCAAATCACATTGTATCTTGCTGCTCTGACCTTCCACTTATATTTTGATTTTCTTGGGTTGATTGACAGACAACGATATTGGTGAATCGGGAGCAACTAGCATTGCTGAGGCTCTCAAAACAAACTTAACGCTGCAGTCCCTCAATTTATTCAGTAAGCAAGACATTGAAATAGTCACATTGCATCTTGCCGCTCTGATCTTGCATGTCTCCTCCGTCTTCCTTGTATTGACAGCCAACGGTATTGGTGATAAAGGAGCAACTAGCATGGCTGAGGCTCTCAAAATAAACTCAACCTTGCTGTCCCTCGATTTAAACAGTAAGCTAGAAATTCAAATAGTGGTTTTCAAATCAAATTGCATCTTGCTGCTCTGATCTTCCTTTGTCTTTACTGGGTCGATCGACATTTATAGGCAACCTTATTGGCGAATCAGGAGCAGCTAGCATTGCTGAGTCTCTAAAAACAAATTCAACCCTGCAGTCCCTCAATTTATTCAGTAAGCAAGAAATTCGAGTCGTCAATTTCAAATCGCATTGCTTTTTTCTGTTCTGACCATGCACGTGTCCTTTCAATTTCTTGTATTGATTGATAGATAACAATATTGGTGAATTAGAAGCGACTGGCATTGCTGAGGTCCTCCAAACAAATTCAACTCTGCAGTCCCTTGATTTAAGCTGTAAGCAAGAAATTTAAATAGTCATTGTATTGCATCTTGCTGGTCTGACCTTGCACTTCTATTTTGTCTTTCTTGAATTGATTGACAGGTAACCGTATTGGAGATGCAGGAGGAACTGGCATTGCTGAGGCTCTCAAAACAAATTCAACCCTAAAGTCACTCGATGTAGGCTGTAAGCATGAAATTCAAACAGTGATTTTCGAATCACATTGCATCTTACTGCTCTGACCTTGATGTTTTTTTTTTTTGGATTGATTGACAGGCTGCAATATTGGCGAATCTGGAGCAACTAGCATTGCTGAGGCTCTCCAAACAAATTCAACACTGTTGTCCCTCAATTTAAACAGTAAGATAGAAATTTAATTCGTCATTTTCATGTTACATCACGTCTTGCCGCTCTGATCTTGCATGTCTCCTTTGTCTTTCTTGGATTGATTTACAGGCAACCCTATTGGCGAATCAGGAGCAACTAGCATAGCTGAGGCTCTCAAAACGAATTCGACCTTGCAGACCCTATATTTAAGCGGTAAGCAAGAACTTCAAATAGTTATTACGTTGCATCTTGCTGGTCTGGCCTTGCACGTCTCCTTGACTTTCTTGTATTGATTTACAGATGTCAATATTGACGATGAAGAATCAGCCATGATTGCCAAGGCTTTAAAAAGAAATCCGTCTCTAAAGCTGTTTATTTAGAGGGAACTGATGGCCATGATGATAGTGTTTCTTGAATCTTGTTATATTCTACCTCTATTTGAGACACTGGAATTGCTATGCTATAAACTCAATTTTGTCATCGGGAGGCAGACTCGTGGCAGGCAGTTGACCACAGTCATTTAGTGCAAAAATTTTTGGATTTAATGCCTTTTGAGACTGAATAGATACTGTCAGAAAAGCGGATTTTATTGAGGTAGAAGTGAGAAGGAGTTGTGTGGCTGAAGTTGGCAGTGGGGATGAGGGAAAGGCTCAGATTCTTGTCAAGATTGTTATCAATCAAAAGGTTGACCAAGACTAATCATCATAGCCTATGGTAGAAAAGAGATGTACGGAGGGTGGACAAAAGTCTTGGAACCCTTGTCAAAAAATTTATTCCTTCCTGCTCTACTCCTATCTTTGATGAGCCAG